>NW_017566682.1:490764-501477 GCF_001854935.1 Bemisia tabaci
GCCGAATGTCACTCGCGTAGCGAGTGACCGGGGGTCCAGGGGGCGTAGCCCCCGGCTAGGCGTGACGGGCGCGCGAAGCGCGCCCAGAACGGCTAGTATACCATAGGGTTCGGGTCACACATCTGAAGTACTCCGGTAGGTACCGAAGTGCCTCGATGTCTGACCCGAACTTCAGCAACTCGACCTCAAGTTTTCGGATGCGTGATCAGAAAACTTCAGAGATCCATATGACGGGTCCCATGCACGAAGTTTTTCTGGCCGGGGAGGCCAACGGTGAAAATTCCTAACAATCACGAAAAATCACGTGTTTTTGAGGGGGAATTTTCAAGTCAAGGGGTTTTGACCCTTTTTAATCTCCTCCTCCTCCCTTGGATACGCCAATGAGAGAGTAGAAGACCCTCCTCCAGGAAATGAAATTTTCTCCTGTGGAAAGCTCATTTTCTAGAATTTTCAGGAATTTTTCAACTTTTAACCCTTCTAACAGAAATTTTGGACCCTGCAGTCGCGTAGCCAGAACTTTTTCATAGATAGAAATATGGATGGAGGTCTAAGTTTGACTTTCCAGAGCTTCTACATATCGTCACCTTTCGGCCAAAGTATCGCAAGCGCCATGCAATGTTTAAAATTTTCCGCCGCCATTTAATTTTTTTACAGAGAAATCGTTAGTCGAATCCGTTTGAAAAATTTAACCGAGTTTAATCGGTAGCGAAAAGAAAATTCGGTGAACTTTTTGGACAGCTTCGTGGAGCAATTTCTCTGTAAAAAATTGAATGGCGCCGGAAAATTTTAAACGTCGCATGGCGCGTGTGATTCTTTGGATGGAAGGTGACGATGTTCAGCGAAATAGGATCAAAATGACATTTTTGAATGATGGCCAAGGCTTTTTAATGCCTTAAATAAGAATCTGGGTGGGAACTTTGACGTCCCCGGATAAACGTTAGTTTCTCGTGAAATTTTGTTGGGAAAACTCACACACATACACATGTAAATGGTGATCACCTACATTTTGAAAAGCCTATGAGGAAATCCCTGTTCCCGCTTCCGGTATTCAACTTTTCCGGGAAACTTTGATCCACGCCCGCTAAAAGCCCCCCGAGAGCGCGCGAAACGCTTGTCGAAGTTGAACCGTTTAGCGACCAGACGGACTCTTGTAGAATAAATTAGATGGAACAGGAATAGATGCAGCTTTTTTCTCGGAGGACAAGCCCTTTGATTCCAAGGCAGATTGTTTTCTCCATGTTTGAAAACCGCAGGGACAGCGGAAAAGCCTCCAGATTAAAAGTTCAGAGCTTTCGTGGTTCTCTAGTCCTCAGGTCCAAGCTGCAGACACTTGTTTTCCAGTTTCAACTGGTCAGTCCAACTTATTTTAACTGAAGCCAGGTGGACACTTTTGGGCTTTCAATTTTCCCGCTGAAACATCTTTTTTTAGCAACAGTTATCTGCACCTTCAAAACTTGTACATGTACATTTTTCAAAAGTTTTCACAGTGAAAATTCAGTAAAATTGCTGTTTTATTTCGTCGGAGGTATCGAAATTTAAAGCGAGGTTTGTAAAATATACCGTCTTTTCTGTCGATATCCTGTCACTCTCTACATTTGACGTTCCAAGAAAGAACGCCGTATGAGCACCTAAATGTTGCCAAATTTCCCTCGTCAAAATCTTTATTTTTAAGGAAAGTTATGCATATTTTTCCTCGGTATTCTCCAATGTTTTACATCGAATTACGGACCAAATTGTCTTGAATTGGAAGTAAAATATTAGGAAGCTTCTAGTACGTAAATTCGCTTTCTACAGGAGGAAATATGACAAAGTCTGAAGGCTCATACGACGTTTTCCTTCAACGGGCAGACGAAAGGCACCTCCTGAACCAATTGGACTACATTTTACAATTATGAACTATAAAGTCCGGCCCGGTTTAAAAACAACGTATGTGCCATTAGTTTCCCTATGCTCATAAGTGTTTTTTCAAATAAGCCAGAATTTAAAGGTCCAAATTGCAAAATGCAGTCCAATTCGTCCTGCACTCTACGGATGAAGTATCTGAAATAATGTGATAGAAATCCCTTCTCCGAGCCGTCCCGATTCCCTTCAGATCCTCATCTAACGACTTCCGGCCCCTCGTCCACGGCAGGACCCTTCCCGTGTCCACGTCATCGTTATTAGGGCGTCCTGCACCCACGAAGTCCTTCCTGAGCTTCCGGCAACTTTTCGAGCTTCACCACCGGTAATTCGCGCGCAAAGCTCCTTTTCGGGTCACACGCTCCAGTTGGCCCGGCGGACCCTAATGAGCTTTTGCGTCGGACATCGACGTTCGGGCTAGATTATGTCGATCCATATCGCACGTCGATCCCTCGAAATCCGATTTTTCGCAGCCGCGGGCATGGCCGTATCGAAGTTCGATTATTGCGTGAAAACCGTCGCGGTTACGTAACGGCCAATCTCTGTGAAACGGAGAGGTTGAAATCCCTCCGATGGTCTAATTTTTGCGCGTGGACAAGTTTCCGCCGCGGCGGCGAAGCGTGAACGATCGATTATCGATGTTTTTCCATTTGAAGCTATGGTGACGAATCGATCGTTAGGGTGTTCGCAACGAACACCCTGTTTATCGATCCTTTCCCATAGGTTTAAATGGCAGACCAATCGATATGTCGCGAGTCACGCCACGCCACTGTACCGCCGCCACGGACAAACGGTTCGGTGTTGGGTATCAACCCAATAAAACGCTGTATAAACACGGTGGGATTCGCCTTTATTGGTTTTGCGTCGGTCAGGGATATTTCTCGAGTGTAGATTGATTCAATGGTTACGTCACTTTTGCGAGTTTTAACCCATGGGTTTTCGATATCATGTTTAATGAAATTTTGATGAAGTTTAACGCAGATTTCAAGTTTAATTAATGAATAACCTCCCAGTTTAATCTATAACTGGCATAATTATATCCTACGTTCAAGCCAATCGCAAGTTGGTTTCACTTACGTTAAACCAGACCCGCCTTTGAATCCTCTACATCAGCAAAGTCACTAACTTAAACAGGAAGATACCGGACATATTTTTTCCCTAAAAAATTAAATAAAACTTTACACTGTTAAAGATGGAGGAGTCAACTTAGTTTGAAAACTCGACATTCATCCATGGCGTGTACCTAATCATTTGCCAGAATTCTGAACTAACAAGTAAATTTCGATGACATTTTTCGTGACTGAAGAAAGATAAACCTGGCACCGTAGGTTTTTGTTTTAGTAATAAAATGTGTGAGACTCTTATTTCGCCTGTTGAACCATTTCTTAGTCTTATGGGNGGGGGGGGGGGGTGGAACGCACGAGTTCCTTCCCATCTCTACATACTTTATTGAACGCATAAATCTTCAAGCGCCGATTTCGGCGGGCGGGTGTTTGGCGCACATTGGGCACAAGTCAAAGAACAGTGCTTGATTCAGATGGTAAAAAATGGCTTTAATTTAAAATGTTGCCTTCTTATCAACATGACTCCATAAATATTGAGCTCAAGCCCCCGAGGTTACGGTAAGTTCAAGCCGAACAACACTGACATGAGAGATGCACTTTTGTGTCTCGCGTTAAAGCTACAAAATTTTTGGGTTTACGAAAGGGGTACAAGTACAAAAGCTGCGTACAAAAGTTTCTTCGCGAGAAAATTTTGCAATATTGAAATGGAGTTCCGTTTTTTCGTGAAAGAAATGACGTTTGAAGGGCAAAGGCAATACGAAAGGCAATCCTAAATCTTCGCAAGTAGCCAGTGCCATCCGCCTGAAAACCGCCCAAATAAAACTCATGCATATTTTAGCTACCAATATTTCCTAACCCTGATTTATCCACAGTAAAGCTTTTTCATTTCCTAAATGGGCGGGAACACCCCTTAATCGACTCAAAAGCCTCCGATTTTGGCCATGAAAAATTAAAGTCCCGCCCACCTAGCAGCAAGCGAGAAGTCGCCGGCTTTTCCTAGTAAACGCACTTGTACTTCCGCCTCTGGGACCTACGCCACCTTTTCGCTCAAAAAATCACTTAAATTCCCACCCCCCTCTCGCGAGGAAATCATCAATCTGGCAACGCCGCCCCCGTAAGAAACCGATAAATATTTGAGCGCGACGCCGGCCACTCATTGTCACGAACGCGGGATCGATCCCAGGGACAAAACCCCCCGGGGACAACGGGGTGGGGACGGAGGGGGTTGCGGGGGGACGAGCCAATCTTATCTCGGTGCAGGAACAAACAGACGGCCGGGAAAAAGGAAGTTCCCGAAAAACGCTGAAAGCGCTGCCAAGTCGCCCGAATAATGTTCGAGAAATTACTCGTGTAGGGCTGGTTTTTGGGGGGCCATGTGGCAAGCCGGAGAAGGTCAACGCGGGTCAAGTTGAGAGCCGCGAATCTGCGGCCAGGGGGGCCGGGGGACGGGGAGGGGGACCGTTGACCGACGGCAACGACCGACCGGCCGCGCCGGTGAAAAACGAGGGAAAAATTGGACGGAGGAAATGGAAATGCGGAGCCCGGTCGGGGTGGATGAGGGGGGAGGTGATTTGTGCGCGTGGATGAAAGCTCGCTCGGTTCCCGCGAATTATGTTAATGCGTTCCGGTGCGGATTGACGATCGATTGATTTTTTGGTGGAGACGCGACGTCGCGATCTTGGAACCGAGGGGGCCTGAAAAGGTCGTGCGTAAATGGGATCGGTCAGTTTGAAAATGTCCCCCGAAAAATCTTCTCCTTGCCGGGCGTTTTTTCAAGGATGCAAGTTATATTATTTTTCAATTTTTTTTTTAAAAAAAATAACCTTTGATACCTGAACCCGGGGTTCACAGCATGTTACTGGAGTAAAACTGAAGAATATACTGCTGTTGTAGACCGTGCAATAAGATGGTATGAAATAATATAGCTGGGAGGAGAGGTGCTTACAGCCAGAATCATACCGCGACCGAAAGCTGATTTTGCAATTTTTTGAAGAGAGGAAGATTTTGAAATCAATTTTCATGTCACGTGAAAAAATAGGGTAGTCGACACAACCAGCGGCTAGTTAAAAATGCGCCAGCTACCGTGCGGTATTTACGATAACTACCGCGGTGGAGGTCACAATTAACCCTGTAGTTTGTTGATGTAACTACCGGGTTAGTTGTGACCTCCACCGCGGTAGTTATCGTAAATACCGCACGGTAGCTGGCGCATTTTTAACTAGCCGCTGGTTGTGTCGACTACCCTATTTTTTTCCGTGTAAAACCGATTGAAATGCTATCGGGGGTAGGAGAGGTTTTGATTAATAGCGATAGATAATTCATGGGGGACAGAGGACAGGTTGTAGCTATAAAACCAGAAAATGTTAGTCACTTGAGCGCCCCCTAAATATATTGATGTTTAGAGTCATTGCGGTTAAAAATGGTCAAATATTTAAAATTTGCCTCTCAGAACCTGTCATAAGGTGATGAATGTTAACCGTGCATGTCTGGAATGAATAAATTCCCCTACGCCTACGAGAATCGATGAGACCACAAGGTAAGAAATGAACACAGCGCTATACTTTCCACAGTTTTCGCGTGATGCCCGAGAAAGAGACAAACTGAGGTGTAATGATATGAATGCTCCCACTATCCATGGTAAAATACTTGTGAAATCAATAGTTGGCGATGTATAATTCTGGCTGTAAGCACCTCTCCTCTCAACTATATTATTTCATACCATCTCATTGCACGGCCTATAACGACATTTTATCACTCAGTTTTACACCGTTAATATTCTGTGAATGTAATGGTTAACCATACTCTTTGCGCTTGTCAGGTCCTTAAGTAAATATGAATGCTTCCGATATAGAGAATTTAAGAAAAGTTTAGTATTGTTTTTACATTTTAATCTTCCTCCTTATTTCATTGGTTTCGAAGACACTGTCAAGTGACCTCAATAACAGTTGATGAGGAAAAATTGTATTATTATTTTTTTGTCCTCTATTTAGAATCATCTTGGTGCATCGTTATTTTGAAGCGTTGTGACTGAAAACGTTCCTCTATTGAGCAGGTCGCCCACCTGTGCTCCAATCGGTGCGGTGTTATGAGTTTTACGTTTCGAAGCTTTTCATCCGACCCCGTACTCCCCCACCTTTTTCTCTCCGTTCTGTAAGCTCCGAACCTTCATCGTTTCAGTTTAACCACCACTCCGTATGCCTGGAGTTAAATTACCGCAAATTTTCCAGCGGTTGGAACATGAAATGATGCCACATTTTAATGTATATTGTGAATACTTGTACCTGTGAACATGAACCGAAGCAGGACTTCGTTCGAAACTTAGATCATAGAATTTAATACAATACATTACGCATGCAGCGTATACAGTGCACACTTGGATGAAAAATACAGTTTGCATGGTACATTATGCAGTTTTGAGCGTTGTCGGCGAACTATGAAAAGTGAGATCGACTCGTAAATTTTGACAACATGAAAGTGTAATTCCGTCGAAATGGGATCCTCGAAATCCTTTTCAATACGAAGCGGAAGTACGCTCTACAGACCAATCAATCTAGTGACTTTGCTAAAAAAATATAAGCACTGATTCTTCGGAGTCGAATTGGGCTCGGGGTACCGAAAGGAGCAGATAGAATGGTTCAAATTTTCTTGACAATCGCTAAATAAAATTATTAAAACGCATTTATTGACCTAGAGGAAAACTTTGAAATGTCGAAGCAGATTTTCTGACGAAATGTTTCATATTTTCTTTAATTCAAATGAAGTTTTTCTTTCAATTTTCTCCGAACTTAAAAAAACTCTTCTCAAAAAATTTTTTTCGAGTCAAAAAATAAATTTGGAGAAAAAAATTTTAACTTCTAATTTTTCTCCAAGCCAAAATGACTTTCCTCCAATCAAGGAAAATATTTTTCCTGCATTTGAAACATGTTTCCAGTGATGAGCGCGATCCTGAAGCCCTCTCCAGGTTTCCAAGAGAAGTGGCAGGTACGCCTCTCGGCATAATTATGTTTCATATCAAAATGCACATGTATTGCCCCATCGTCGGTACGATCTCTGAAATACACGTGTTTAAATCCGTTTCCATCGGGCGATGTGGCAACGTGATGCTTGATTCCTGACGCTGATGTGGTTATTGGTTAAACTAGGCAGTGATTAATTTCGTCCGCGCCACTGAATCGAACCAAAACTAATTAATAACTAACTGCCACCGAATTCAGATCCAAGTGTGGGATGCACTCGCATGGTGCGAAAGTTCAACGCCGAGCGTCGACTTTAAGTGATAGATGCTAGAATATTCGGGACCGATTGCCGAATTTACGGTATCTCCGCGCTGATTATTGAAATCAATAGACAAAGCTATAGATAAAGGAGACAAAAGAAAAATGAATGATCTTTTTGGTTGAGACTTGCGGTTCTTATATGTAGACTAAAGAGGAGAATAATTTACCAACTGCGAATCTTTCGTCGGTTGCAGTTGCAGTCTATCACTTACCTCTTCTTCCGTTGCAACCACTAGCTTCCACCATCAGAATTGTTCCATTTTTCTTTTATCTCCTTTCTCTATAGCTTAGTCTATCAATTTCAATAATCAGCCCGCTGATGTCGTGCTTCTGTACTGAGCTATTATTTTTAGTAGCTATTTAAATTCTGGAACTAACGTTGAATTTCATTCGGGCATCGGCGGATTCAGCAGTGTGCAGGGGACTCTCTTGCGGCAGTGATCATCATTTCCTCCGAGCAGATATAGCGTTTCCCGTTAAAGGGATTAAAGATAAAGAGCCAATGCCTGAGCAACAGCAGAGTCAGGGAACGCAAAATCATGAAGTATGGTATAACATCGAAAGTTTGGAGCACCCTAGTGTCAAGGCTCTGTATCGGAAACGCTTAGATGAGAAGCTGGGGGATGGACTCTCGGGTACCACGGAAGAGCAATATCAGTTCATCAAAGATTGTATCCACTCTGCAGCGAAAGAAGCCCTAGGTGTTCACAAAACCAGTAATAAATACCAGCATCCTTACTGGTGGGATGAAGAAATTGAAGACGAGATAAATCTTAAGAGGCAAAAACACCTTATATTTTTGTCGTCTAAAAAGACTGAAGATAAAGTTGCTTACAGGAAAGCTCAGTCTAAAGTTAGGAGCCTCATAACACGGAAGAAGAATGAAGCTTGGGAAAGCAACTGTTCTAGAATTAACACCTACCTAGGGGGGAGAAAAAGTGCTGAGAGCTGGAAGTTGATTAAAGGTTTACGTAGAGACATGAAGCGCGACATCGTTTCTCCGATATCACTTAAAAAACTGGAGGATCATTTTAAAGATCTTTTGACGGAAAGGCGCCCAGAGTTTCGAGACAACAGCACGGACAACGGAAGAATGAACAACTTGGAGATCCACACTTGTGACATAATTAAAGCGGTTAAAGAGCTAATTAATGACAAAGCACCGGGTCCTGGTGGGATTCCTGTCGAGTTGGTCAAGTACGGGACTGCCAAGCTCTTTGAGTGCCTCAGAAAACTGATGCAACAATGCATCAGGGGTGACGAGGTACCAAGGGAGTGGAAGGAGTCTTGGATCAAGGCCATCTACAAAAAGAAGGGAAGGAAGGACGACTGTAACAACTACCGGGGGCTCTCAGTGACCGGGACAATAAGCAAAGTGTACGGGAAGATACTGAAAGCGAAGATCGAGGACGAATGGCAGGATCACGAAGCAGAGGAGCAGGCTGGTTTTAGAGCTGGCAGGTCTACGATAGATCACCTCTTTGTTATTGTCCAGGTCATTGAGAAGAAAATGGCCGTAGCTCAGGAACTGCATTTAATTTTTGTGGATCTCCAGAAGGCGTATGACAGCGTGCCGTTGGTGAAACTTTGGGAGGCCTTGGAAAAATCGAATTTTAACGGGGGGTTGATTGACGCTGTTAAGCGATTTTATAAAGGGAGTTTTACCAAAGTTAAGTGCCATGGGGGGTTGTCAGCGGGATTTTATGTGACTAAGGGTTTAAAACAGGGATGTTGTTTGTCGCCAACATTATTTAAAATTTATCTCGAGTGCGTGCTAAAAGAATGGAAAAAGAAATGCTCCGGTATGGGTGTCCCCTTGGGTGATCTCGAAACTCTGTTTACTCTGTGCTTTGCTGATGACCAGGTGGTGGTTGCTCAAGATCAAGATGACGCGGAATACATGATGCGCAAGCTAGTAGAAGAGTATCGGAAGTGGGGTCTGGAAGTCAGCATATCCAAATCTGAGAAGATGACTTTTGGCGGTGATCAGCAAAGCATTGAGTTGGAGGATGGGCAGCAGATCAAAGGCTGCGAGCACTTTAAGTACTTGGGAGTGCGGTTGACCCAGGATGGAAGGACGGATCAAGCTATCAGGGAAAGGAACACCTTAGCAAGGAAGGCTATAGCGATGTTAAATGGAATCCTCTGGGATCAGCGGATTTCCAAAGATAACAAGAGGAGGATATACAACGCTGTAGTCAAAAGTATATTAACATACGGATGTGAAGTTTGGCAGCTGAAGAAACGGACACAGGATATGCTAAGAGCAACGGAGATGGATTTCTGGAGAAGGTCAGCAGGAATTTCTAGGAGAGATCGGGTCCGTAATGATAGAGTGCGTCAGATAATGGAAGTCGAAAATGACATCGTGTTCGACGTCATGACCAAACAACTTGTTTGGTATGGTCATGTCAATAGGATGACGGAAGAGAGGCTGCCAAAAAAGATGCTTGATTGGGTTCCTCCTGGGAGGAGACGTAGGGGACGCCCAGTGAGAGGTTGGCGACAGGGGGTGTTAAATGAGATAAGAGATTGTCAACTCCCTGATGACCTGTGGGAAGACCGAGCTTTGTGGCGATTAGGCGTCGCACAGCGCCAAAGAGCGCTATAAAAGCGACTCATATATATATATATCGGCGGATTCAGCAATTTGGCAATACCGGATTTCCTCCATTTAAACCTATGGAAATTTATCGATTCTTTGAGGGGCCAGGTTCTCCGCCAATAATCGATAATCTAGCATAGGTTTAAATGGAAGAATTCTGTGTTTCCAAATTACTGGATCCATCTCCGAATTCGGGGTTGGAGAAGCTTCTGCTGGAGGAAAATTAATTTTTTCAATCGTATAGACCTCTTTGGTTCTTGACGGATGATCAAGTGCACAGATACTTTGGAGGTCTTCTATCTAATATTTGAATATTCATGGAGATGCATCTTATTTGTCTTTGTATAAAATAAGTAGGCATTTTTGCTGGTTCAGGAAAGTTGAGATGAATGAAGACTTCTTAGTCGAGAGGGGTTCCGGTTCCCTCATTCATTGTTTATTACTCTGGTTATACCCAAAAAAATATGTCAGCATGTTTACCTGATTTTATGAGTTTATATGAGCTGTATGCGATGTATCATAAGTTTTAGGAGATATTTTAACTAAAATGTTGTTTTTTTTATTTTTTTGTCAACAGTGCGATGAGTGGGGGCGTGGAGGTGGTGTCATGCCCGAGCACCCCAAGTGGGGAAATGGGTGTTGGGCACTTACACTATATCAACCCCGATCACTGCATTTCTTCGCTTTCGGCAATCAATAGAATGAGACAAAATATCCAGGTATGTACATTTACACATTCACTTGCTTATATTGCCTTTAAATTCTAAGTTTTCTTTACTCTCTTTCCTTTTGACGAAGTCGTCTAAAGTGCGAAACAACGTATTCTGTTTGTGAGGGACCGTTCAAGTATTACTTGAGGCACTTAAGG
>NW_017566682.1:501485-578626 GCF_001854935.1 Bemisia tabaci
GGTCCCGACCTACCAACGTAAATCAAAAAGGGGTGTAATAGATTTCTTACGGGTGCCTTACAGGGGGATGGGGGGGGGTCAAAAAGTGGGCATAAATGCCTTACGTAAAACTTCAACGGCTCCTGACGTTGCGGACTTTCTGTTATACTTCTTTTTTTCTTTTGAGAGCTAGAAAACGCAATTTCTTCAGAAATTCCTTGATTTTTCCTCTCTGTCAGCATACTATATTCTGTATAAATTTCAATCCTTATGATTGGCTTATTTTTCATCGAAAAAATCAAATAGGAGCGGAAATTCTTAAACACCGGAATGAAAATCCGTGGTTTCGCTCTTTGGCCGTCGATATATTCATCTCCTTAGATGATACCATGTTTTGAGTAAGTTATTTCATTTCAAATGTGGGGGAAAGTTGCTGGTTTTGGTGTAATTTACTCAGGGGACTAAAACTCAGAATACCCCATAAAATGCCCTCATCTCGATGCTAGGTGCTAAAAACAGGTCGAATTTCAAATGCTGGCGTGGAGGAGGGCACTTGACCCCCGTAGTAATGACCTCGACCCTGTTCCCGAGTGTCTTGACGTCAGATTGTCCGTGGTCATGGTCGGCACCAAGCTTGAATCAACATCAAATATGTGAACTCGCGCCAGTGAAGAACCAGCTGCATCAAGAAAGGACCGTTCCCATTTTTGGATGAGCCGTGAAGTGCATAAGAGTACATGCAAACTAGGACTCGTCTAAAGATGGACTTGGTCCCTTTTGAGGACAACTAATTCGAAAATCGTGCCGATGGGTGGTCGCGATGCGGCGCGTGCCATTATGTCCTTCCTCTTCGTCGCGATCGTCCGAATGTTCGAACGCAACTCACGATGTTTCTCTTTCTTTGCCAAATGTCACCCGTTTTCGTTTCTTCACCCGTGGGAAGTCGTCCGCTTGGATTCTCCCCCGCGGAATCTCGTGCAGTTTCGATTAGAAAGACCAACTGAGAGGCTTGACATGGTGTCTAGAACGGGACAAACCGAGATTCATCAGGGAATAAAAATTGACAGGGAAAGTCAGGGGAATTTGCTCCAGATACCGGGAATCTATTCTTTTACCGCTTAGGGATCATTTCATTTTCAAATTTGGCGGTCTTATCTGACCGAGCGCTATTATTGACTTCTTGAATTACACATTTGAAGCTTCAAATCATCCAAAGAATGGAGAAGCTTTCATTGACCATGTAGTATAAACATCAGGAACGCTATCGGAATTAAAATTTTGAATGTGCGCCAAAGCAATGGCTGAAAGATGAATTAAAATCGATATTCATTTACGGAACTCTGGAGAGTTACATTCTTTTCCAAGAACCCTAGCCGAAGAACTGGACCGTAAACAAAAAAGGGCTGAGTCACATTTTAGAAAAGAAAATTAATTAAGAGTAGTTTTAGCTCAAATAGCTGAAACATGTGATCTATCAACAATTCAAAGTCTTGAAAATATATTTGGAGTATGAAAGTTGGAATTACACTTTATCGTTTGTATTGATTCTTACGGCAGGAACCGAGCTTCAAACCGATTTTCCTCGAATTCAAATTGCTGTGACTTAAGTAGTAAATTCTTGTTAACTTCGGTTCAAATTCCATTCTTATGTAGACTTATGTAGAACTTATCGTGTACTAAAAATTTCTCAACCCGAACCAGAGCAAATCAAAACTATCTACAGGCACAGAGCTTTTAAGTGTAGTAGCTGTTCCTCCGCGAAACTTGCCCTCTCTATAGTCTCTGTCCCCTGAGGAAAAATCTAAAATCTGTCAGCGCTGCGCCTCTTACAGCCATTGAAGAGAAGAGACCGGAACAAAACTCAGAAAAGGAACTCCCGATTCGGCAAAAAACGATGCGTGTTATGGAGAGCGAAGTACTTGAAGGGCCACTTGAAGTCAAGGATCGGTGTCCAAGAATGATATTCAACAAGAAGGAAACTTTCCTGCTGATGAGAGAATGTTTGTTGCCTGCTGTTCTGGAAAAAAACCTGGCATGTCGGACCAATCCCTTTTATCAGCTTGTGAGAACAAATCGTGTTCCAAGTCGGTGTAATATATTTTGAACCTCCTGGAACGTTGGAGATAGACCATTCTTCATTATTATACGTAGAAAACTAATCAAATTATTTTTTTAAAATTTCCATGATTTTCCTTTGACTCACAAAGGTCATTTTGGAAACGTCTCAAGACAATTTTAATTTTTTCCCCCCTTCTGAAAGACATATAGCGGACGCATAATCGTGTCGCTTTTCTGACGAAAAGGCTCAATTTTATTCCTATCGCATCTATATAATTCCATATAGGCTGCAGTTTCCTATGAGGAACTACAATGGAGATGTTGCATGTGTGAGGAATTTGCGATTTCACTATTGATTCTTATGTAAAAGTTTACGAGAAACACGATGGTATCACTGGTTTTCTCTGAAAGTAACTCCCAAGCTCAAAAAAAGCTCTCAAGTTGAGGTCAAAATGGAGGGGATATCACACGCTACCCTGAAAGTCCACTTCGACATCAAGATGAACTCTCCATGCATGGAAAGGGAGCAAATACATTGACAGGGCTGTCACTTTATTTGGGGACTCTAAAACTAAAAACACGGCATCACTGCTAATGTATTTGCCCCCTATCTTTGCATGGAGAGCTTGTCTTGATGTAGAGATGGACTCTCAGGGTAGGGTGGGATATCCCCTCCATTTTGGCCTCAACTTGAGAGCTTTTTTTGAGCTTGGGAGTTGATTTCAGAGAAAACCAGTAGTACCGTAGTGTTTCTCGCGAACTGTTACATAAGAATCAATAATGAAATCGCATATTCCTCACACATGCAACTTCTCCATTTCTGGCTCATCCAAAAAATCACTTATCTACAAAAGGAAACTGTACGTACGTTGTCCCTGAAGGGAGCCTGACTTAGCAGTTGCTCATGGCAAAAATTTAGTCCAAACACGCTTTCCAGGGTTCACGTTAAGATTGAACCGCACCGTTAGCTCAGAGGAGCGACAATTTGTGAAACACCAAAATTAAGGAACCGTTTTTGAACTTTCCCCAGCAATACATAAAACCCCTTTATCTTTTTGATACTTGGATGACGTGCAAAATCCACCTTTCACGACCTGTAAAATCCATCACAAGCAGGAGGCCTCATATTCGACTGTTTTACAAAGTTTAGCTCCCTCCAGGGTTCTCCTAGCAACCAATCAATCTCCTCTACGATCGTTATCTTCACTTGCAATCCGCCCGAATCTTGATTGATCGCTTCAGACGGCATCCGGATCGGGATGCTTTATACTACCTCGCTTGAATTTAGAGGGAATTTCAAGCTCGCGCATGGACGGGTTTTGCACTTGTTTTCGTGCATTCTTAATGGGCGCAACCGAGGGAATAACATTATTGTCGTAAAGATTAAAACAATTTTACTTCATTAAATGCAATTGCCAAATTTCTAAAAAAAATCAATTTTTCTTTTCAATTTCAATCATTTGATGTATTGAATGCATGTCGACGGTGAAACTAACAGACTACGACTACGTATCTCGGTTTGCAACGTTGCAGACTTCCTGTCATACTTAATTTTTTAAGCTAAGAACCACTCAACGTTAATTCTTGAAAACTTTCGTGATGTCTCTCCTCGTGCGAAGAACACTCTAAGAAAACTTTAAAGGTTGATTCTAATTTGTTTTCCTTTAAAAAAATGAATTGTGAGTGGAGATTTTCACCGTCGATGCGCCTCGTTTGGCCATCGCCTCCATTTTGAAGTTTAACAAAAATTGAACCGCGTTAAGCAGAAAGGAACCAAGACCCATATCAGCCATTGTCAAATTTAATTGGGCAATTTTATTCTTTACATAAAAATGGTTGTGCGAATTTTTGTACAAATTTCAGTGAATTTTCTGCGTAGTTCGAAGCGGATTCCCAAAAATTTTTAAAAGAATCCGCACAAATTTTCTCCTGTAAAAATTAAGTTACTCGGTTAATGTTGGCAAAAGCTGACAGACTTTGGTGCTTTCCTGCTAAATGCAGTCCAATCCGCAAAACGTCCGAAAGTATACGTCATTCCTGCAAAAACTAAAGTTGATATTCCACTGAGTGATGCATATTTTGTTAAAATGAGGGATAAGTTAAAACACAAAGAGATTAAATGAGGATCCGAATTCTTGCAATCGGGCAACCATGCTCACTCTGACAAGGTTGCATAATTCCGTTTGGCGGGAATCGCTGAGGGCGGGGCGAATGAGGGGAAAAAAGTTTTCGTTTTCTTTAATCTGGAGAGAAATTCGTTTGATCTGACCGCCTCGTATTAAAAAACTCGGTTGATTTAAGTTGACACATTCGGAACGGAACCTTGGCCGTGAATGAAATCACCATTGTTAACGTGATGATTTTGAAAAGGAAAGCTCTTGAAACCTGAATGCCGTTCAAAGAGTATATCCACGAAGACTAAAAAACGAAACTACTATTTTTATTATAATACTATTTTATGATCTTGCGAATTGCATTATTTTGATACTAAATCCACCAGTCCAAGGACTTTTCCCCCTTTTTCTCTCTTCCATTGTCTACTGAGAGTTTTGGAAATTTTACGAAACGATCATCTTTATTATAATACTCACGCTATTATATTTTGCGGATTGCATTATTTTAATACCAAGTCCAATTGTCCAAGGACTTTTCCCCCTTTTTCTTTCTTCCATTGTCTACTGAGAGTTTTGGAAATTAAATTCCCGCATCATGGTCGGCAAAATTATCGAATTTCCTGTTCCCACCTTCCACGACAACGGCTCCAGCTTCTTACTGATACTGCTCGATCGGCGCGGCGTGTCTGAAGTGTGTCCTCCAAAGCTTGGATATCTAGGAAAAATTAGGATTATTTTATCGGGAGATTGATTAAACTGGGCAAATTTTACCCGATTGTGTCGGGGCATTCGATGCAGGAATACTCAAGCATAATGCCCGCACATATTCGTTAAAACCACAGTTTAAACCAATCAGAATTTCTGGCTACTGAGACAAAGAATTTTTGCGTAAAACGAATGAAAGTACGAGGGGAAACCGAGCGGTCCTACATATCGATGCCTATGCAATCTCAACCACTTCGAAGGTGAAATAGTTGTATCTTCAAATTGCTGTCAGGCGTTTAAGTTCAAGTTGAATTCATAGCTGTAGTTATAAAGCAAGACTGGAATGGTTTACTCCATTCTTCGAGTTTTTATAAACGTTCAGTAATTTTTTACAAAGTTCACCAAATTTCATTAATTACCACAAAAATGTCTTCTTTTTAATAATGTTGATAAAAAAGCGAAAGAAATTATGCTTTTTTGTCAAGAAATAAATAGGTCAGGGATGGACTAGACGTCATACGTGCTCAGCTCTGTAATTCACGCAAACTCC
Organism: Bemisia tabaci; assembly: GCF_001854935.1. Lineage (NCBI taxonomy): Eukaryota > Metazoa > Arthropoda > Insecta > Hemiptera > Aleyrodidae > Bemisia > Bemisia tabaci. The sequence continues at coordinate 506,892 of NW_017566682.1, forward strand.
CGGACTTAGTGAGTTTTTGGACTATACTGCTCTCTTTTTGTGCCGTAAGATCTTGATTTATTTTGCGAGGAAAGCTCCTCCGTACTCTTAAAGGATGCCTGTCGTTCTTAATATGTTGGAGCGCTTTCAATTTTGTATGATTCTGTGCAACACCTCTGTTGCAAAATAGTTGCTTGAAGCGCCGCGCGCCGCGCCGCGGCGGGCGAGGGCGACTAGCGCACAGCGCACTGGCGCCTACAAACCTAACAGGGATACTTCACGCATTGCGCCATGCGTGAAGTATCCATGTTAGGTTTGTAGGCGCCAGCGCGCGTTTCGTGCTGGCAGAACGCCGCTCCGCTCTGTGTTAAGCTCTAATATTTAAACTTGCGGAGTCAGCGTTTTTTAAACCCATGATTTTGAAATTTTTGCACACTCTGCATGGATTATTATTCTCCTTTAAATTGATGAAAAAACAAATATTTATTAAAAGAAAACATAATGTGTGTTTTGTAAATATTAAGGTGGTTCCATGTCAAATTTAATAATGCCCCCTGCCGGCCAGGTGGAAATCTGTCCTCAGATCAATAGGTCCTGGGTTCGAATCCTAGAAGTTGCGGTTGCTAAGAGAATTGAACGAGTATATGTGATGAAAGAGATACCACTCAGCCTTAATCCCTGGACATTAGAAATCCTAGAGCATGGATGTACAGTACCGGCAGCTTAAACTAGGATCTGATCGGTTTGATAGGCTGCATGCAGGAAATTTAAATCGTTAAGACTTCAACTTGGCTATAGGCCTCAAAGTATGATTCATCAACCAACGAAATATTTTTCAAATGATTAACTTTTTTAACGACTTCTACTTCATCCGTGTTGCCGGAAAAAGTGGGGAAGTTACGAAATGAAACTCCCGTCCGCAAAAATTTTAAGGAAAGTGAAATTCGTGTTCCCCTCTTGACTTCGCTTTGCCGTCTATCGGTGTTTCGCTATTTGCACGTCATTATTTTGTTACGCAATGCTCATTAAGTCGGTTTTATTAGCCATAAAGCGGATTGGGCCATTACGAGCTCTGGTTGGTAAGCAACGGAGGCGCTTCAGGTAGTAACACGATAAGTCTTAGGGACAGTGAAAGATAGATTGAATTCGTTCGTGGTATTTATCATATTTTTCATTTCAAAATTTACATCCTGTTATTTTTGCGGAAATCTCGAGGCATATTAATGAGTATTATTGTCTTTTTGTTCAATAATATGTTACATACTTTCCGCCTCAATTTTCTTATTTTACGGAGGACCACAGTTAACAGAAAGGAACCAAGCCACATCAATCATTGCAAATTTAACCGAGCAATTTAGTTTCTCACAAAAGAACGGTTGTTCAGACTCCGTTCAAAATTTTAAAGAATTTGCTTCACATTTTAAAGAAAATTCACTAAAATTTACACAAAAATCTGCACAACGGTTTTCATGTAAAAAAGTAAATTACTCAGTTAAATTTGGCAATGGCTGATGTGGCTTGGTTTCTTTCAGGGCGTCTAACATCAGGAATTTCCTGATTCTATCACGATTTAATCCCGATTTCATTAGGATTTGAGGAAAAATCGGTCGTAAAATCAGGAATTTGAGAAAAGTCGGCTGTCCGATCGGTTTTCTTATGCTTTCGCATAAGCTTATGTAGAAATCTCAATTTTTCTCCACATACAATCAGGATTTTAAAAAAGTTATGAAATCAGGATTTAGATACCAAAAATCAGGAAAAATTAGCTTTTCATCAGAATTTCCCACAAAGAAAAAAAAACCCAATCACCCGGTTTCTGCTCAACGCGGTTCAAATGAAACTACGATTGTCAACATGTTTTTCATGAAAACTTCTGAAAAACTTTTGCTCTTTTGCGACTAAGAGACGTCACATGCTAAACAATTTTCCCTGTGACTTACGGCCCATTTCGCGCCTGGCGCCCGCGAAACTCTGAATCCAAATCCCTTCCACATTAGCGTTTAAACTGCGATGAAAGGGGTATACGACCGTTCCCGCGCCAACATCTGGCGCGCGCACAGCGTGACCTCTCGCTTGAGGTCAAGTTCAGCCGCTCGACACGGCACGGCACGAGACTCGGGTTCCCTTCTGCCAGACTCGCCCGGTTAAAACAAATAAATAATGGAGGCGACCCCCTCCCGTCGCCGAGTGCATTTTCGTCGTTTCGGAATATTCTCCGTCTTATTATTTTATAATATTTTACTCGCTTGACAAGCGGAGTACTATTCTCAGCGCGCCGGCCTTGCTGTGTTTGCGCAACCCTCTAGCGAGCGGGGACTCAGCTTCCGGCGGGAAAGTAATGAGATCGGGTTTCGAGTCTTCTCTTGCTTCGGGGAAGAAGAAAAGCCCCGGAGAGAGTGGTTCAGGGGACAATTTGGGTCACCTTGAGGCGGTGATGGACGGAAAACAATCCGGGGTGAAACCTCTGTTAAGCTTTTGCATTAAATAGACCTTGCAAGCAGAAATCTGAAACCGAATAATTTTTAAGAGGATGGAGACAATCGACGTTGAGTTGACATCACTTCATTCAGAAAGCACAATATAATACAGGATGTTTTTTGGTGCAGGAAGACCGGAAACACATGAAAGTGGAATTTTCCGGGAGCACGAATAGAGGCCCGGAAATTTAACACCAGATCTGAAACAATTTATAAAAATTCTAGGAATGGCTAGCATAATTTTTTATTATTAAGGCCCAAAAAAATTCAAGGAAAACCAACCTAGCTGCCAATCTTTCACTTCCTCACCACAAAAAAAAAAAAAAAAAAAAAAAAAAAAAAAATGCATGAAAAAATGCTGAAAAATGCATGGATACAGCACGCGGATATGCGCTGAATCATGACGCCAACGATTAAGTTTTCCGCATGAAACTTAATTAACGACTAGGTCGCGAGGTTGCCTACACTGCTTATTGAAGGCGAACCGCAGGTTCTTCAAGTAAGTGGCAGTAAAAAGCGCGATTTGCAGAGCTTAAAAGTAAGTTTAAAACCAGCAGTCAAATATGGAATGCATGAAAAGAAGCTCAGTGCTCTTTTAATTTTTATATTCAAGTGCCCCGTACTCCCTTCCAAAAATCAGGAAATTCTAAAACTAATGGTTCGATAGCACATTCGTCAGTATGAGCACCGACCGTTTCAGAAAGAGAGATTCAACGGTCAGGGAAAAGGCAGCGAAGAGTCAGAAAATATAAGTGATTTTTTCTCACAAATCTGTAAATACGCTAGACTTACTCTTAACTTTTAGTTCTCCGAGCTGCGCTTTTGTTGTCGCCAACGTTCAAAATCTGCAGAGCGCCTTCAACCAGCGATGTAGGCAACTTTGCGCACCAGGAGCTAATTATGTTGCATGTGACAAAGTTTGCCACAGGCAATATGATTCTGCGTTTAACATCGTGGATCCGATCTTTATGGATCCGATTTTTTAACGTGCACATTATCATACATTGAATTGATGGTGGAACTAAAAGAACACTAATCTGTAATATATGTTTCGTATATTTTTTGCCCCCATGTCTTTCTCCCAAATGAAACTATCAACATTTTTACGAAATATCAGCTGCTAAAGCTCTGGACTTTTGCATTGAAGAAAAGTCATAATCAGAAACCGTACATCAAATATTTTTTGAAGAGACGGTGACATTTGACGTCAAATCTTCATCTCCATCAGTTCATCCAGAAGAAATAGTTTCAGCATCAAACTTTAAGCTCTCCGTGTCATGTTTTCGCAGATAACATCCGCACGACGTGCGGTATCTCAGTCAGCCTTCAATTAGCCATGTAGGCAATCTCACGACCTAGGCGTTAATTAAGTTGCATGCGGTCAACTTGACCAAAGGCATCGGCATTAGCGTTCAAACAGTGTGTTGTCTTCACATGTGTCAAGCTTTTAATCAATACTTTGATAGTAGAACTCGAAAAGAATTTATCGTACATGGGATGCTCCAGAAAAAATACGTGAAATAATGAAAATACGGATAAAATGCATTAATGATGAATGAGAAAACTGTCATTTTAGTCCCCCTACTTTCTAACAATTTGTGAACGTGAGAAGGGTTCACTCCTTTTCCATACCCTCAATGCTCGATGTATTTACGTCTATCTGCTGTGTAGTCTCCATGTAGATAGACCTTTTTTTTCTCAAATGAGTACAATTGTCAAAGCTTGTTTGCAACCGTCTATTTCTTGCAGAGAATTTTACCTGCAAGAAATATCAGGTTTAACTGGGAATAAAATACGCCTCATGCAACTAGAGAGAACAACGTGTCTTACCTTTCCGTATTTTTGTTTTTTTCAAAAATATTTTGACTCTGACGCACCTCCTTTTTCTTAAGAAATGAAATAGGGATTCATTTTACTCTCCAGCCTCAAAAAACTCTCAAACATCGCAGATTAAGTTACCTCACCATTCCTCACTGTGCTAAATTCATCATCAGAAAATACGGTCCTCAAATTGAGTCATCGGGAGTGAAATATAGACACAAACACGTCAACCCGATGAATCCTCAGGGTAATGAAACTGTCCCATTTGCAGTTATTTAAAGAGTAGCTCTTTAGATTAATCCATGCATCCGGGTGACCTAATCAGCTCAAATGGTTGATAAAGCACTTCACTTCCGAGCCAATCGGCGTTTAAACAACCCGTTGACAATTCGTGATCAATTTTCATCGTAATATTGTGTGAAAATCCCGTTATAATTGACGGTGTGGCAACGTTCATGAAGCGAATCGAGTGCCTCGGATCTTGAGTCACTAACCTCGGAAAGTCGTTCCCAGCTTTGACGAGCCCATCACTGCGAAAGGAGACAGGAAAATTATTCATGTAGGTGCGCCCTTTCATGCATCTAGGAAATCCCTTCCCACTCCCTTTTTTACGGTGTTCGAGTGTTTCTATACGTACAATCTCACAGGAGTTTACAGTATCAGTTTCTATGAAATGATTACTGTCAATTTTTTTTTTCTTCTTCTTCTTCTTCTTCTTTCATATTTTGAATGTTTAGTTTCCCTGTAACGTTTGAAAGCGTAAAAAGGTCCGTGCCGTTTTTCTCAGACAAGTTGTGTCTAGACTTAGAGGCTTTGAAAAGTTGGGCGGTATTAAGAAATGAGGACCTAGGTATTCTGAAGAGCAAAAGGACAAAACAAGCTGCCTCACGGAGGATGCTCTTTTGCCTACCTTGAAACTTGAAGGCGAAACGGCAATGCTCGTCGCTTCCATGCCTTCTTTCTGTTAACTGAACGTATTTCTGCCAAACGGATCCGGAACATTTCAGGAATTGCCGGGAAAAATTCAGGAAAATCTCAAAAGTTCCGAAATATATATATGAGTCGCTTTTACAGCGCTCTTTGGCGCTTTACGACGCCTAATCGCCACAAAGCTCGGTCTTCCCATAGGTCATCAGGGAGTTGACACTCCCTCATCTCGTTTAACACCCCCTGTCGCCAACCTCTCACTGGGCGTCCCCCACGTCCCCAAGTTCCGAAATTCGGAACTTTTTTGTTCCGATTTCTCCCACTCCATGACCGTCAGAAGTTCCGGGATTCTTTCTAAATGTTTCAAAATTTCCAAGAAAGTTCCGGAAAATGGAAAAAATCCGGAACACTTCAGGAATTTCCGGGGAAAATTCCGGAAAATCTCAAAAGTTCCGAAATCCGGAACTTGTTCCGGGAAATGGGAGCACTGTATATCTCCACCAATTACGTTACTCTCGAAAGATTTAAATGCGGATCCATCAATTCAGCGTTACGGAGTTACTAACGTCCCCGCGTACGCGCGAGTCCCATTTCACTCTCGCTTTCTCCAGCGGGGCGGCAACGCCGGCGGCGACCTTGGAGCTCGCGGCGGGAGCCGCGTTGAGGTAGGTTACGGCTCGGCGCTCGGCGCGGCCGCACTTTGTTCCAGCGGCGTCGCGACGCCACCGGAGACAAAGGTCGGAGAAATTTTGACGGTGGGCCAAGAGCGCCACCCTTCCCGCGGAGGATGCTCCCATCCATCACGAAATTTTAATTCGAGTCCCCGAGGTCGCCCGCAATTTACGGCGGATCCCGCCCTGCCGTAACGCGGTGACGAATTATTTACAGCCCCTCTGAAGAACGCCGTATGAGCCTTAAGACGTTGCCATATTTTATTCAATAAAAATCTAATTTACTAGGAAAATTGTGAATATTTTCTCTCAATTTTTTTCAGACGATTTTGTTCGCAATTGTATCTAAAACGTCTGAAAATGTCAAAGAAAAATACGCACAATTTTCTTCAAAAATACATGTTTTATCCGGGGCAATTTGGCAACTCTCGAATTTTCATAGAGCGTTCTTCCTTAGCGCGGCAGCCCTCCACCCCAGTTATAAGGTACTCCCAGATGTGCGGTGTAGAAATTCTGAGAAATGGGAGGAAAATCCAAAACAAGAGAAAATAAGAATAAAACAAAATGTAAACTGTTGTTCGTTCAGCCGTTTTATTATCAAATGAAGCAACTCGATGAGGAGGAATTTAGTGCCCTTTCGCGCCAGTTGGATTTTCCCTGGGTTGGGTTATGTGAAATTAGTGGGTGAAAGAAAGAAAAATTGAAAATGAGATGGAAACGTGGTGAAACAAATTCTAAAACGAGAGGAAAAACACTAAAAAATAGCCCGAATTGTTGAACATTTTTGAAATTTCTTGGCTTTGTTTTCCGCCCGAAATTTTATGGACCCAGTACCATTTCTCCACCTTGCTACAAAATCTAAAACTATTGTTAATAGTTCGACAGTTTAATTGAGACATGACGCGATTCAGGTGGAGCATTCAGTGCCCTTCCGCACCAATTGGGGTTCTCTTTAGTTCGGCTGAGTGAAAATAATGGGGGAAAGAAAGAAAAATTGAAAATGAGAGGGAAATGTGGTGGAACAAAATAGAAAATTATTGTTTGTCATCATTCGACCGTTTTATTGCTAAATGACACATATTGATGTGGAAACATAAAACATGGGGATTGCGGACCCCTGACTGCTATACGGCCCAACCTCAGAGCTCAAATGTGCGCTTCATGCCCTCAATAGTCCGCTTTGTGTGAATTAAAAGTCTGAAACTTATTCGAGCAAGCGCGTTCATCCAAAGATTATTATTACTCCCGAATGGCCAAAATTTATTGTAAATTAACCCTATGGATCTCAAGATGTATTACAAGAATGAAGTATAAAAAGAGGAGTCACAAAGTTTGCAGTGATGATGAATTGCGATGCTCCAAAATTTCTGCTCTTTTCGGAGTTTTCAAATCGAAATTAAAGGGTCGTTCAAGTTTCTTTAAGGGCCATTTTTCATGGTTTTCGACTAACGCTGTCTCTATAACAATACCTCGTAACAAATTTCCGCATCTGGCCTACACATTTTCGGATAGCAGATGAGCCTCCCTCTCATTGCCAAGATCCTAATTCTGCCACGGAACGTGGCCCATAAATGATAATCCCCCCTTCCCGTCCTTCCCTCCTCCCACCCCGCAAGTGTCTAGACTTTAATCGCTTTTTTCCTTTTTTTTAGGAGAGAACGAAGTAGAGCAACTTTTGGAATCTCAGAATTCCGTATCGTTAAATTTTACCAACGGAAAATTTTCCTGTGGTTGTTGAAATAAAAAAAAATGGAAATGGGCACACCCCCCATGACAGTTGTAGTAACTTTATGATGAAAATAATGAGTACAAAGTTAGCTCTTTGCACTTTTCCCTTTTCGCACTAACGAAGAAAAACGAAAGAAAGCTTCCAAATATGAAAAACTACCACTATGTGCCACTAATAACCTCTGAATTCAGCGTTTCTCTCTTTTTTGCGAGAATAACGTGTTTTTCCAGTTTTTCCGCGCAGTCTGAGAAGTACGAGGGGCGTTCAATAAGTAAGTATCCCCCCTCTCTAAAATCCATAAGAATGGATCAATTTTAAAAAACTTGGGCTCAAAATCTTCCTTAGGGTATTTTGAGTTCAACAAAACAAACCGCAACAAAATCGGACTAAGTGCGGCCGAACGCGAGCCGTTTGAACGCGCCGAGGTGCTCGACGCTCCCGCCGAATCTGCGAGGATTTGAAGTCCGCTACAGGAGAAGAGCTTCTCTGCCAAAGCCTCAGTCGTTCATCACTGACGAAAAATCAAAGAAATTTTTGTAGAATAAGGGACTTACCTCACTTCTCCACATAACCAGCTCGATCCAAGCAAGTCTGATACTGAGACTAAGACTAAGAAAACAGCTTTTGGATGCTTCGTGCGTGGAAGTCTTTCAGCTGACCGCGGATGAAAGAGTGGACGGCTTGTTTGACCTCTTCCACTGATTCAAAATTAACTCCTCCGAGTTCAGATTTCAGATACGATAATAAATGGCAAACCAGACCACCATTTATTCCCGTTCCTGAAATCTGAACTCGGAGGAGTTAATTTTGAATCAGTGGAAGAGGTCAAACAAGCCGTCCACTCTTTCATCCGCGGTCAGCTGAAAGACTTCCACGCACGAGGCATCCAAAAGCTGTTTTCTTAGTCTTAGTCTCAGTATCAGACTTGCTTGGATCGAGCTGGTTATGTGGAGAAGTGAGGTAAGCCCCTTATTCTACAAAAATTTCTTTGATTTTTCGTCAGTGATGAACGACTGAGGCTTTGGCAGAGAAGCTCTTCTCCTGTAGCGGACTTCAAATCCTCGCAGATTCGGCGGGAGCGTCGAGCACCTCGGCGTGTTCAAACGGCTCGCGTTCGGCCGCACGTAGTCCGATTTTGTTGCGGTTTGTTTTGTTGAACTCAAAATATCCTAAGGAAGATTTTGAGCCCAAGTTTTTTTAAAATTGGTCCATTCTTATGGATTTTAGAGAGGGGGGATACTTACTTATTGAACGCCCCTCGTAACAGTTTTGCGCAGTTCACCGAACTAATAGACTTCTGTTGACGGTTTATTTGCCATCGAGCTAATCCAAGTGAGAACTGGATTAATATAGGAAGGACAAGGATTAAAGGGGGAAGGGGCAATTTTAGCCCGTTATTTCTGATCCGAGCCAGTGGCGATTTTGATTGTTGCTGACGTCAAATATAGCCCCATCTACGCCATCAACGTGTAAAGTCTCATATACGGTATTATAAATCTTGCTCGAGGCGCCATTTGTGCACGAGTGTCAAAGATTGAATGGTGATGTTAACATGACAGGAGCCACTACTACTAGGAACTACGCCATTCAAAGTTGTCAATTTTACCTCAGAAATTATTGTATTTTGAAACCCCTCTCTCGTCACTGCGCAAACAAGAGGCTCTGAAAGATGAAAATATCTCGTGCGCTTCATTCGAAAGAATAGAGGAAACCATGGATTGAACATAGTTAGCCGCGGGAATTTATAGGCCTGACAAAGTATTATTTACTTTCATGAGTGACCCTTTACGAGAAAATTGACCCTGGTGCCGGAAAAATTAAAATTCAATTTTTGTTATCATTTTTTAAAGGGCCAAAGGGGTGTTTTATAAACATTTTGGCGCTGAAAATAGCCCCAAAAACTGAACTGAACCGCCACTATGCATGTCAGTATACACTTCACGACTGAAAGTCGTAATCATAGGAAAAAACTGTTCAGAGTCAGACTGTGTTTGAGACTCGAAACTCTCGGTTTGAAATGCAATCCAGCGCTCTTTACTGTCTTAAAAATGACCTGAATCACTGTCAATCCATTTTGGGGGGTCACTGGAATGTTTTTCCACAGAAAACTCAGATTCCGCTACTTTCATTCGAACTTGACAAATGTCGATTCCCTAAAAAAATGTCCATCCTCCTATCAAGCTCTTACTCGTTGACAAATGCATGATGTACCTGTCTACGGGACGATATATCCAGAAAAATCTTATTCAGTTTCTCAAACTAAGCAAGCAAGTAGTTCAACCAAGCATTCATGAAATTCATCAGTCATCATTATCCGAGGATGGCTGCGTCGCATCCGTAAGAAAATATTGAAGCCCCGAAAGAAACTTCCGTCCCATCCGTTCGCATCGCGAGAATATCACTAAAATATTTTATCTCTTGCTATACTGCCGTGCTACGCAAGAACGCCGTATGAGCCTCCAGACGTTGCCGTATCTCCTTAAATAAATAAAGAATTTACTTGTAAACTTTTGAAAAAAAATTTCAAAATTTTCAGACAATTTTGTTTGATATTCGATCTGAAATATCTGAAAATTTCAAGGAAAAATATACAAAAATTTCCTCAAAAACACATGCTTTATCCGATGAAATTTGGCAACTCTCGCATGCACATACGGCGTTCTTCCTTAGCATGGCAGTATACCCTTAAAACTCTCATTCTTCCTCAACAAAAATCCCGAAGCACTCTTTAAAAATCTTCGTGCCCTGTCATTAAATTTTCAAGCAAAACGTAACATTTTTCGCCGCGCGAAACTGACATTCTTTCTTCTCCTCATTATATTTTTCATCGCAGGAAACTTACTTTTTTCATCCTCCTCATTATTCCCTTTCTTACCCGTAATCCGAGGCTCCATCCCCCTCCCCATCCCCCCTACCCTCACCCCTTCCTTCTTCCCCCCTCATCCCCCGTCCCACCCCTTCACTTCAAAAATAAATTCCGTTCTGACTGAAACAATTTTTAGCCCAATTAATTAACAGTATTTGACGACGCTGACTAACCCGATCGAGCGTGTCGAGTTTGCTTGACACGCAATCCCCTCCCCCACCCACATCTCCACCCCCATTCCGCTCAATTTAATACGCCCTGCCAAGTCGAAACCTCCTAACTCCGATGTAAACCAAATTTAGATTCGTTGTTTCTTTGTGGGGGCTTCTTTTTGCGGTGTGGGCAATACGCCTTGCTAAGTCGAAACCTCTTAACTCCGATGTAAACCGAATTTAGATTCGTTGTTTCTTTGCGGGGGCTCCTTTTTACGGTGTGGGTCAAGAGTCAAAATTTCCGTAGGCTCTGTTTTCACGGTTAATTTAAAGGCGGCTTCCGACGCTACACGCCGGAATTTATTTTTAAAATTCCGGAAAATTTTGATGAACGTCACTACCGGAGCGGAAACGGGGAACAAAGCGACGTGACAGCGATGATTAGCCGGCTAATTCCGCGGGAAGCGGAGATGACGTGAAGAGTAAATGAAGTGTCAAGCGCCCCTGAACAGCGGAGGATGAGAGAGTGGAGTTTCGAAAGTTTTAGGCCGGTCGGATTTCCATCGAAGTCAACGACTGGTTCCTGGCTGGTTCCAGCTCCTTCGCTTAGTTAAAATTCAAACCATTTTGCATGCGATAAAAAACTAAACGTCACGAAAAAATTGACTTCATTTTCCAGGGTGTCTACATAAGTCCGGAAATAGTACTGATTTTTTAATAGCGGTCCGGAAGTGCTAAAAAAGTGCGGAAATTCCGCAAGAAGGTCCGGAATTTTTTTCATTTCTTGTCATTTTTGTCATAATTTGAGCGAAAATCTTCAAATTTTTTGAATTTTTCGAATTTCGTCAATTGAGGGTAAAGAGCACTGAATTTTTCTGTTAAGATGGTACGAAATATCTTAGGATTGTACTGAAAAAGTACTGATTTTTGGTCAGCCTGTTTTAGTAGACACCCTGATTTTCATGTACATGTTTTTACAGTACATTGAGGGAGGATACGGTATTTATTTGAATGCGATCCCTAAATCATGCTTTCATTAACAATCAGTTTTCATAAACATGCGTAGAAAGGGCCTCCTAGGTTTTCTTTCCATTCTCTTGCCGCAATCAGACGCTGAATTTAGCACCTGAATGTGGAAGTCAACAGTCATCGCCCAACGGCTGAAATTTAGCAAATTCGAGTTATTTTCATCTAGATGTGTATCAAATCTACTCGAATAGTTCAGACAAATTCAAAATTGGTCCGATGGTTGCTGAGAATCGTTGCTGAATTTTGCGCGTCACGCGCAAAATTCAGGCATCGGGCCGATGACTTCCACATTCAAACCACATTCAGCGTGTGATTGCGGTGCCACAGCGGTTTTTGTTTTCTTTTTTTTTCATTTACGCCTTTATGGTAACTGCTAATAAGGTCCAATTTTGTGACGTAACCACCCCTTGCCTTGTGTGTGACGAGCGTCATTCATCCTGCGTGATGAAAACTTATCTCGGTTATGAAGACAAGTTTCAAATAAATTCAAACTGTTGCTCGCTATTCAGTCAAGGTTCGCAAATCAAGATTCATGACATTTTCACTCTTCAACTAAATGTTATTTTACTGTAGCGCTGAGTGTGTCAAATTTCCCCCAAAAATGATACATTTCTATGCGTAACACGGTTGTGTTGGGGACTTTTCCACGTCGATCTGAAGCTCAGAGCTGACGTTTTTTATTCCGCATGTCAGTTATACTCGGACGTTCAGTCACTAGCTTATTAATCACGATGAATAGCAGCATTGGTGTCGGATCTTCATAAATATTACTTATTTATTCCCGCATTCGTTTTTAAACGCAACAATTTTGAAGCGAAATCTGACGACTAGACCATGAGTGGAAACATTGATGTCTATCTGTAATAACACATGAAACCCTGCTGTAATTGACGCATTTATCAACCTCAAATAATTTATTTATATGTTTCTCTCCACACTTTTTGAATCAAATCGATGTCAATTAAAAATCGTACGAATGAGGCTCAAAAGTGATTTTATTTGAGGTGTCGGTTACTACGATGAAATAAAAATGCACTTAAATCTGACTGGAAAATCGTCGAATCGATGAAAAATCTTTGCCGATCTGATGTATCGGTTACTCCGTGCCAGTATAGCAGTTTTAGAAATGACTTTGAGAAAAAGAGAACAACTTGGAGAGGAGAGGTTGGAAAGTTTTTGAAACATCTCAGAATTTTGGTTTCATAATTTCTCGGATTTTGATAGATCTGCAAAAACTTTGCAACCTTGCAAACTTTACACAGCTCTAAAATTGAAAATTGTAGAACATGATTAAATTTTCCATGAAAGCAACTTTTTAACTGTCAACTCTCAGAAACTAACAATCAGTTCACTGTTTGGATAATCAATAGGTAAAAAACAACGAAAACTACAGGTGTAGGTAACAACATATGTTGACATTTTACAGAGGACGAAGTATTGAACCAAAAAATATAGAATGCAGAAAATTATCAAATTTTCTATGAAAGCAATTTTTCAAGTGCACCAACACCAGCAGTCGTCAATTCCTAGATATTGTCCAGAAGATAAATCTTGCCAATCTGAAAGAAAGTATTTTGAAATTACACAAAACGTATATTTGTATTATAAAACGTTGTGAAATTTTAGCTTGATCAGGATTCATTATGATTGATAAGATGATAATTTACTTTGTTTTTCTAATTTGTATTTCTCTAGCGTAGCATGAGTGCTATACTATGATCATTTCGTTTTTCATGCCATCTTCAGGTATGTTAAAAGTAAAAGAGTAACACTGGGACCCTTCGAAGTGTAGTTTAGTGCAATTTTTTTCTGTCGTTTTAAAGAATTTTGACCGCGATCGCGAATGCGCTCGGACCGTCTACTTTCAACATAACTGAAGGTGGAATGGAAGCCGAAATGATAATATTTTAGCTCTCATCTACGCAAAAGAAATATAAATCAAGAAAACAAGGGAAAATTAGTATTTTATCAATATATTATACAGTTAACTATGTGTTTTAACAATACCTTCCAGAAGGTAATCAAAATGCGATTTAACAGGGTGTCTAGATCAGGATCTTCCCGATTCTATCAGGATTTGAGGTCAATCAGGATTTAATCCCGATTTCATCAGGATTTAAGGAAAAATCGGTCGTAAAATCAGGATTTGAGAAAAGTCGGCCGTCCGCTTATTTTCCGTTAATAATCCGCTATCCGTCCATTAATTTTTCTCCGCAAAAAATTAGGATTTGGAAAAATTATGAAATCAGGATTTAGCAGTTAAAAATCAGAAAAAATCAGGATTTCCCAAAATGAAAAAAACTAGACACCCTGTTTAATGATGGTCGCTACTGACCCATTCTGCCGTGCTAAGGAAGAGCGCCATATGAGCCTGCAGGCGTTGCCAAATTTCCTTCGATAAAACACGAATTTCCTGGTAAATATATGAATATTTTTCTTCCAATTTGTCAGATAATTTTGTTCGCAATTTCACTTAAAGTTCCTGAAAATTTCAAGGAAAAATATTCATAACTTGCCTCAAAAATGAGCATTTTATCGAAGGAAATTTGGCAACTCTCGAATATTATTTTGCGTCCTTCTTTAGCACGGCAGCATTGTCCCGACTCCGATTTCCCGAGATTTTCAGCACGATATTGCAACAACGCCTGGCGCTTTTCACCAGTTGATTGAGCGTCTTGTGTGCCCGCTGCGTCTATGATTCGAGAGTGGGTGAATCGACTGCGAAGAGAATAGCGTCGGTAGCCATTCAATCTGGTGTCACAATCAGACGATCAGTTGCACTCGCGATCAGAGAATCGGAATCAGTGTCAGTGACGTCTGTCACACCTCGCAAGAGCTTCTGTGCTCGCGGTGGCGTCTGCTCTTCCTCCTCTGTGCGATGACCTTCGGTTCGGTGCCAGAGTGTAGAGCGGTTAACAGCGACACCGTTGTATGATTCTGCCCTGCTAAGAAGAGCGGCTTTCAGACGTTGCAAAGTTTCCTTCGATAAAAACCGAATTTACTGAGAAAATTGTGAATAATTTTATCCAAAATTTTCAGACCATTTTGTACGCAATTTAATCTAAAATATCTGAAAATTTTAGCGAAAAATATGCATAAATTTTGTCAAAAATAGTAGTAAGTATTACCGCATCAGAAGTATTACCGAGGATTTTTGTATGAAGTCTTGTATGAACTGTTCGTGTAATAATCATTGAAAAAACAAATATTTTTCTCGTGAAATGTTCCCTAATTGCAATGATCATAGCCATCCTTCAAAAATAAAATGTGTCAGAAAATCCACAATATCGCAAACTAAAATATAAGGCTGCGCAGTTTCAACATTGATTTCCTTCTGAAGTCATGATGTTATTTTCAACTTACTCCCTCTGAATGTGTGAATAAACTGAAAAGAAGAAAAAACTACATTTCCCCGATTTTTACTCTGAACTCTTTTTATTTTAAATGGTTTAATGAGATTCTTTTCATTTAATGCAAACTTCCGATCATTCAGAACCTCGCGATGATCGGAAAGAGTTCCTCCTTCCCAAAAATTTAAATTTATGAAGAGGCGACCGTATCATAATCGTCTGGAAAAATTGAATTTTCATTCTCAGAAAAGTACTCTCAAACCCTGAAAACATGCCTTACCTTTCAATCAACCTCAAGAGCTTGATCCACGGTTTACGCTTATTTTCGTCGCACACTGGACAGAGTCAATAGGAGAAGTCGGACAATATCTGGACATTTTAAAAGCTCATATTTTCAAAAATATGAGCCAAAGAAGTTTGAAACTGGTTTCATTGGTTTTTTCGTAAAATTTTCTTTCGGAGTTATCCATTGAAATTGAATTTGTAACGGAATAAACATCAAAATTTGAAATTTTAGCCATCAATTTCATGTCCGACCTCCTCTATTAGCTCGTTCTACTGTGCGTCGGAAAAATCCTCGTCGTCTCGCAAGGCACAGCCTGCTGCCGATAAGTTTGATATGACACGAATTCCAATTAAGCCTTGATCTTCGCGCCTGATACAATACGTATTTTCGAGGGATCTTGATTTTCAGGAGTGTCCCTCTCAATGTATGCACTGTACCTCGTCATTGTGTGCACAACCTCCAGGGTTGCCACTGTCCGGGAAAATTCGCGGACGAATCATGGAATTTTAAAATCACAAGGAAAACTATGAAAATATCTGGTTTTACCGTTTAAAAGGGGGGAGGCATTGTTCTACGGACGTCTTGAATTTAGAAAATGTTAGTGTATCAAAAAGCTCTGGCCTATATTTTATGTTCAACTAATGGCGTAGTGAGACCTTTTTTCCATGGAGGAACCTGTGGTGAAAAATATCCCACCAGGGGTCCGAAATGGGTCTGTTGCGAGCAAGAGATACAGCCAACTGAATACAAACTAAATACAACTGAAATACAACTGAAATACAACTGAAATACAACTGGAAATAAACTGAAAATACAACTGAATACACTTTTTCAGCGGAAATTCGCTCGAAAATCACGTTGAGCACATAAGAAATGTCTGAAATCCACTCCTTAAGGCGCAATCTTCATAGTTTTTAACGCGCTTTTTCACGTTTTCCACGTCTGTGGGCTTTTTTCTCGGTAACAAGAGAAACAACCATTCAGGTACCGCGTATTATCGATGTAATGAATGAGATGTATTTTCAAACTTTCTTTGTACATAAACTTTTTCTGCTGTATGGTGCGAAACGTGAAGCAAGTCTATTGCTGGACCTATGTGTTTCTCTATTAAAAGTCAATCAGGTCGAATTTTTCAGTTCGCTAATAAAATCAAGTTGGGCTTTACGCATTTTTTCTTTGTTTTGTCTATTTAGTTATTTCTAGTTTTTCTCGCGGTGCTCAAGCTTTATCTTCGTAGGAATGTTTAAAAACGCATATCTACTGAAGCGGAAGCGTTGTTATGGACCAGCGAGCCGATTATTGAAATTGATAAATATAGCTAGCTATAGACAAAGAAGACAAAAGGGATATCCTATTGGTGGAAGCGATCGGTTGTAGAAGACAAAGGAGGGAGGTAATGCACTAACTAACAGCAACCCACGAGAGACCCTATAGTTAGTCCATCATTTTTCCCTTAGTCTAGGAACCATGCATTTCAACCAATAGGATCGCTCCATTCTCCCCATGTCTTCTTTGTCTATAGCTTCGTCTATCCCGCAGATTTATGCTTCTACACTGTGCAGGTAGAAACCATCTGCTTGCCCATGTCCAGTTTGAAGTCAGTTTACCGCTGCATATGTGAGTTTTTTATTCAACGTCGCGTTGATCAAATTTATGAGCTTTTCAATAGAGTCAAGTCAGGTATCGCGCATTTGTCCCCCTTTTTTTCTCTTTTTGTTTGTGTTTTGCAGCTCCACCACTTTCTCGCGGTTCCCGTTGTTTATGTTTGCCATTTTTTGACGCGGAGTTCGGTGGGTGGATCTCGGGGGACATCGGCCAGGGAGGGATAAAATGCAAAAACGCGCGAAGGCTGACGCGATGGCGGAAACTGATATTAATGTGTTAAAAGAACACAATTCCCGTGTGTAAACCCGATTTGTATTCGCGACACGACGCGCGGAGCCGCCGACGCGACGCTCGCCGTCGCGCAGGCGCTCGCTTGATGATCGTCCGTAGTGGGACATCGCTTGGCTGCCGATGTTCGTCAAGAAAAAAATCAGCAGACCACGAAGGGAAAAAAGTTGCGTATCTGTATATGCGGGAGAGTATTGTCATCTCAATACAGAAAACTACAGAAAAAGTGTGCCGCTCTCTGATTGGTCGGCTATCACAGAGCCCCAAAGGCCCAATTTAAACAAATCCTATCAGCCTCTCTGTTCTAATTTGGCCCAATGTAAGCAAACAAAATGGCGACAAAGTTCTAGAGTACAGTTCTACAAAGTTAAACAAAGAAGATGGCGACAAAGTTGCAGAAATGTGGTAATTACAGAGAGGTAGCTTTTGGTTCTTTACTGCAGAACGTAAATCTCCAGTCAAGCGTTTCACAAGAAGGAAGTACAAGATCACGTCAGAGTTCAGATTCCCTTATGTCCTTACGTGCTGTTTCCTAAAAAACGGTGGCTTTATAGGGGAAGCAGGCACTCCTTGCTAACGGTGGTTTTAAATATATTATATTCCTAGGAATAACAGGGATCGCATTTAGCAAAAAGGAATCTGTGTGATTACAGTATTGTAAAAATATTGCTTCTTCATAATTATCTCAAAAATTTCCCAGATTAGTGAATAGTTTTTCCTTCTCACCAAAAAATTGATAATTTTAAAGGAAAATAATTGTGTAACGCTTAATACTGTACATGTATTAAGTATTTTTAAAAGGAAAGAAGAAGTTGCACGATTTTGAAAACACTGTAGGTAATCGCGCTGGTTCCTTTTTGCTGAATGCTTTTCAAATTGTCTGATGGAAATAGCGCAAGACGTGCGAACCCCGAAAAGATAACTATTGCAGCACTGGTGTTGTTTCCTGGCCTACCCTGAAAATTGAAGGCGCAATAGCAACGCACATAATCTCCGTACCGCCTTTGTGCCGATTCTGCCTCCGCTAGATTTTCAGTAAGAAAACGCCTCTGAAAAAAAATCCCCTTTCATGACACCTCCGCGCCGGAAACATCCCTTTGACGGGAAACACCCTCTTATCTCACCGCTCCGATTTAAAATTTGCAAGTTTCCCCCGCGGAAACCTGAGCCGACCTGCAACCCGCAAGTTTCGATCGTCGATTTGGCAACAGGGTGCTTTGCCAGCTGCAAAGCTTTCAATATTAAGTTCGTCGCACCGGNGGGGGGGGGGGGGGGGCTGCCATTGTCCCCACTCCGTCTGCGCTCTATCTTGTCTCATTTCTCCCTGTCCCAAGTTCATTGTTAATTTCGCGCTTCTGTTTCAAAAACCCCACCCGCGCTCCCCCTCCCTTCGGCCACTGAAGTTCGTGCCGCGTTTTGCCTGCCATCCAGGCGTCGCGCATACTAATCACGGCATCGGGCAACGGAGACACGGTCGAGCCCAATACGAGTTGTTGGAGAGGTCAGTTACAGGGGCATCGAATTGGACTGACCCTTTTAGACCCTTCGCCGCTCTCCAGGGAGAATTTTCTCGTAATTTGTGATCAGGCACGAGAAAAAGGATCTTATTTTACAGAGTGTAGATCGAATAAAGCTGTTGGGCGGTTTTTTTTTTTTTTTTTTTGGCTAAACTACGTATTTTTATCTGCGAACTTTAACATTTTAATGTGGTTTGACATTTTTGGACAAAAACTTGTACACATATCTTTCCTCTGGTATTGATAATCCAAATTTTGAATTGTTGTGGGCCAAGGACCAAGGTCCCGTTTACTAAGGATGGTCTCATTTTAGTATTAGGGATTTACACTGAGTGACTCCAGATTTAGTGATTGAACCGAAATAGAAAAAAAGATCGGTTACACGAACTAAATGCTAGGTGTGACGAACTGAACGGGTTGATCGATATTAAGCACTGAACGTTTGACTAAATATTTTCTCAGCGTATTTTTCATTTCTTTTAATGTTTTATTCTTTTATCATATTGCAACAAGGAACTAATCTTTTTAGCTCACCCGCAACAGCATGTATCAGTGTGCAGAAGCTAAAGGCAGAATATGTGTTTCTATAATGAGCCAGAAATCATTGCAAAATATGGTATATATGAGGATGAGAGTATCGCGGTCTTGGGCTTCGAAGTTCAATGGCCGTGCGGGCGTCCAGTTTCTAGTTGTAAATGACTCCCTCATTATCAGTTGTTTGAGCCGTGTTCATAAAGCCGACACTTTTATCACAAAAATGCATACTCTGAAAGGACGCCATCATTGTTCCATTTTTTCTGCACTATGGAACCACAATTCCAAGTAATGATATCCAGTCTCACGCCGTGCCCGAGGTCAGATTCCCTTGGAAAAGAGTGAATCATGCGTCATGAAACATCGAGGAATTCATAACCTTCTCCCAATGCTTCTTTTCTTCATTTGTTGAAAATGGAAAAAAAATCTAGTTGATCTCCCTATTCTTTTACCCTCTTCCGAGTTTATCTATTGGGATGGTTACAAAACATCATTCAGTTTTTTAAACTAAATTATCCGATTCAAACTTAGTAACTGTTCAAATGAAAAAGGAACCTCTCTGTTTCTATCGACAAGAGATATGCACCCACCTTTGTCCGAGACTTTCTAATATTTAGAATATATTTAGAATGATACTGTTTTCTTTAGCTCAACAGTTACTCATGATAGTATGTCATTACTGATGATGGACAACTTTTTGAATAGTACGAATTTGCAACTTCAAATAAGATTCTATGGTAAATGATCAATTTTTTTGTAATAAGGAACACTCACCCTTAATTTTATGTAGAAATTCAATCCTTCAGATTGTCATCCCTCTAATTCCTTATCTCTTATCCTTGTAACTTCTCACGTTAAACTCATGCAGACTAAGTCTGTGCGATTTTGTACGAATTTGGCAACAGAATATTCTGTACGTCGTGTATTTTCCAGGACTTGGTCTTTCGACCTCCAACACGCGTAACTGAATGACTCTCATGGAAAGAATAACGCAAGCACATTGGATACCCAATGACTGTTTCTCTCTTTTTCAAGTAAAACCTCTCAATTGCAGACTCCCCTCTGAGCTATCACACCGGTCGTCAATGTTTCGTTGTCCTCTTGCGTGTGTCGCAGCGGTAAACGCCTGAAAAATTGAAATCAAATATTTAAGCCCCCCAAATCGCCGTCCAGGGAGCTTTGCCTGTGGCTCTGTCTACCCTCCCTCGAGGGACCAGGACCAGGAACACCCTCCAGGCCCGGCTGTTCGGATTCGTGGTGTCAGCTCTGCCGTGCTAAGGAAGAACGCCGTATGAACCTTCAGACGTTGCCACATTTTCTTCAATATAAACCTATAATTTACCGGATAAATTGTGAATTTTTTTCTTAAATTTTTTTTTAGACAATTTTGTTTACAATTGTGTCTGAAATGTCCGAAAATTTTAAGGAAAAATACGCATAATCGTTCCCAAAAAGACTTGTTTTAACCAGGGCAATTTTGCAACTCTCGAATGTTCATATGGCGTTCTTCCTTAGAACGGCAGAGCTCTGGGAGGTTATAATCCGTCCTACTCACCGAAATATGTTGTTCTCACGCGTAGCCGTTTTCTCATTTTCGTATTAAGTCCGTCGGAAAGAAACGTAACATTGAAGAATTATTTCAAGGGATATTTGTCGCAGGCAATCAGTAATCACTGATATTTTGCATGCAGCATTCGAGTTCTTTCGCCAAATTGCAATAATTCGTATTGGCGTAGCATGGGATCATTGGTAAAGAACTTCAAAACACCACCTCGGATTGAAGCGCCTTCAACTCATGGTGATACGCCCCGCTTTTCCAGGCAGTTAGTTTAGTTGCCTATCCGATCATACCCAACTAGGATCATTGATTTCACTACACCCACTCGTAAAAATGCTAGCTATTACCACGCATTCAGAAAGAATAAAAATGTATTTAACTTCTGCGCAGAATAATCTGCACTTCATAAAGGTTTTTGTTTTTTTCAACTTCTGAATTTTTACATTTTCTTATTCGACTCAATTAGATCGCAATTCTTCGACGACGGCTAATTACCTGCGACATACACAGGGCAATCCAGGGTTAAGGTGATTTGATGGACGCCATATTTTGTGTCAGAACGGCATGCGATTTATAGCATCAATTGGTTCCATTTTACAGCTACTCTTCATTTATCTGCAATTTTGAGATCGCAATTCTGTTGTCAGGAGACTAAAGCACTCACTTACCAATTTTAACAAAGAAATTCAATGTAATAAAGGCATGGTTTTTTTAGAGAGAAAATATCGCATCCGAGTGCAGTTTCGATATCAGTATCGAATGCGATATTTTCTCTCTAAAAGAACCACGCCTTTATTACGTTAAATTTCTTTGTTAAAATTGGTAAGTGAGTGCTTTAGTCTCCTGACAACAGAATTGCGATCTCAAAATTGGAGAAAAATGACGGGTAGCTGAAAAATTGGAACCAATTGATACGATGTATCGCATGCCGCTCTGACACAAAATATGGCGTCCATCGAATCACCTTAAACGGCCAGACTACAAGAGTCGAAACACCCCCAAACCCCCTCTTTAAACTGAGATTTCGATTTGTTAGTTTATATCATATATGAATCCAGGGCATAAAAGTACAGAAAAGTACAAATTTTCATGAGATGTGGTTCACAGCCGTTTCCAAAATTCAGGAAAAACGATTTACTTTCCGCAATTTTGGGGGCCGTAGTTCCGACTGCAGGCATTGTTTGAAAAAACCTACATCTAAAAAGTCTTATTTTGACCAATAGAACACGCTCGTTTCTGCAGACTGACGGTTTAACCCTGGATCACCCCATATAATCTAATGCTAAATGCAGGAATTGTTTAGTTCTTAAAGGATGAAAAAATAATTGTGACAGGACGTGAAAATTTGGCGAATCAGAGTTGAGATTTTAGGGTAATTCAACGAAATCCGGCATTTTTTTCAGGGTTGGGGGTGAGGAGAGGAGTCAGCTCTGAGCTCAGTCGACGTCTGGAAATTGGGGATTACTCAGTCATATCTCTGCCGAGCACGCTACCACCGTATCCCCTCGCACTTCCTCTTCTGTGTCCTCATCAACCGCTTTTCCATTGCTTTTTTATTCGTCGGGTATGAGAGGGAACGGTGAAATTGTGCTGTTTCCACGCTTGCGCAGTATGCTACTTCTAAAGTGCTTCTATTCGGGTACTTGCAAGCGATAGATTATTCAGCCAGAATAGCGAAAACAGTAGTAAGTGCATTACGGTATGAGCCATGGTTAGCGCATGCTTTTATGTATCTCAGGGTTCATCCTAGCATGCCTTCACTGCCCTCTTCGCTATCACGGCAGTGTTATCGAACATCCAATGTGCTTGTGCCGTGTTCTTTAAAGGTTAGTGAGGTTTGAAGTGGTGAGATGGTTCTTACAAAAGAATACATTTACACTGGAAAAAAAGAAAAGAAAAGAACACATATTGGATCTAGAGTCCAGACTCTTGAAAACATCGACAAGAAAATATACTCTTGATTCAATCAGATTTTGGCTTAAATCAAAAGGAAATCTGCTCAAATTAAGAGGCTTGGTTCTTGATTTAAGCAAAAATCCGATTGAATCAAGAGTATTTTTTCTTGTCGATGTTTTTAAGAGTCTGGACTCTAGATCTAATGTGTTTTTTTCCAGTGTATTGAATCCCTTTAAAGTTTCTTTCCCTGAAGGATTGTGAGAGGACCGGACTCTACTTTTATCAGCAACGTAGCTTTCGATTTTCCCGAAACGATTCTCCAAAATGTCTGTCTACCTTTTTTCAATCGTGGTTGACCTCTTTTTCGTGCGTGGTTTAGTGATCTAAAAACATGAAGGTTCAAATAATAACCAACTTTTCCCTTTCTCTTTGTTACAGGTGAGCAAAATTATCATTCTCTGCATACATATCATATTTTTCAACTACCCTTTTGAGGAACAGTAAGTACGAATTTTTTCCAAAACCGCGTCGTATTATTTTACCGGATCTGCGTATTTTTTAAAGGCACTCAATGTAAATAAACTACCTCGCTTTGTGCGCAAATATATTTGAATTCGATTCGAAAATACCTTTTGGGAATTTCTGAGCACCTGGAGGATACCGACCGGTCAGGAGGGGAGCAAAAGGGTTAGGATGGAAGGAGGAGAAGGTTGCAGGGAAGATTCAGCGACCGTGACTTCCAGCGGCGCTGAAGTCCAAAAGTGATGGAGCGCTTTAGAGGAAAGAACAGCCTGAAAGAAAATCAATTTTGAAAAATGAGCGGCTCGAACGAGCCGAGAAACAGGCTCGAAATCGCGCCGGGCTCAATTCTCCCCGGGAGCTTTACGCTTCTTTTATTTCGCACAGCTCCCTGTGTTCAGCAAGCTTTGTCGTGATTTACGTATTTTACGACCTACAGAGCCTCGGGCGAAAGGTTCTGAAATTGGATCAGAGTGTCTGCTTCTCTGCAGAACCCGAACAAGTCATAGGGAATGTTTTTAATCATTGAGAACTGGAATTCTTAGGGATTTTTCTCGGTGTTCTTATTAAGCTGAATGATATTCTTTCATCTTGGGAGAAACAATTTAAAGAACAGAAATACCATGTTCTTTACAGAAAAACAAAAAGAAAAGTTTGCAACCCACAGAGTTTAAAAGTCAAATTTTCGAAAACAATTTCTTTTGACAAAAGGATTTTATTTTACAAAAATTTTTCGAGGAAAAATGACAACTTGATCCGAAAACACCTTTATAATGGATTCTTTACATTCACTGGAAAAAAACACATTGGATCTAGAGTCCGCAGACTCTTAAAAACATCGACAAGAAAAAATACTCTTGATTCAATTGGATTTTTGCCTAAATCAAGAACCAAGCCTCTTAATTTGAGCGGATTTCCTTTTGATTTAACCTTAAATCTGATTGAATCAAGAGTATTTTTTCTTGGCAATGTTTTCAAGAGTCTGGACTCTAGATCCAATGCGTTTTTTTTTCCAGTGTTAGCTTTGAATTAGGAAATATCGATAATCAATCATTCACTCCTCTTCACCGGTTACCACTCGGACGTCATCTCATGGTGTGCGAAAAGAATAAGCAGCCAATTACTTGAAAACCCCTCAAAAAGTGCATAAAATAAGGTACACTCCTTCAAATCTAGTAATGACCCCACGCGAACCTGCACACGCAAATTTGGTAAATTAATCACCAGGGTCTAAAAAAAAGTCCGGCTCAAATAATTTAAAAACTGCACCATCTACTTGAAAGGAGGTAACTCTTAATAATCACCCATTTGCTTTGAATTGCAACTAGGATTCAAAAATTAACTTGGTATATGCTACGACTTTATAGGAAACAAATATTGCTTATCACCTAGTCGCTTTGCCTCGCGACTAGGCTTTCAAAAATTAACCGTACTATTTTCTATAAAGTACACCGAAGATAGCATGTTCCTGGCCCGACCCAGTCGAATCTCCATCGTCATTTTTTCTAGGGAAGTAGGGAAAACAATAATCTATTCCGCCATCTAGCGGATTTAAACGAAATGTGTCTTTTACGATGCAAAGTTGTTATCACGCCCTAACTGCGCATCCTATCAGTTGGCAAGTAAGAGTACCAGTGCTCTCACTCACCGGTCGGGTCGCGAGAATTATCCGATAAAAATGTAACTTTCGTATTGAGAGGTAGTAAGTAGGGTCGCCAGATAGCCTACTTAAATTGTGTATTTTTTGCTATTGCCTCTTAAAGGTTCGTGTGAGCAATTTTTCATTCACAATCACTGTTAAAATTGATTCATGACAATAATATGCCGCGCTTTTAAATAAAATCGCAGATTTTATTTTCAATTATGCGCTTGGAAATACATTCTATACCAACCCCTCTATCAGGAATTGGGTTTAAGTCTAGATTAAGAATGAGGATAAAATCGAGCTACAAGACGATAATCAAATGCAGTATAATTCACTTAAATTATGCTACTATGATGCCGCAAGCAAGTTATTGAAAGAAAGAATGGACGATAGAAATTCGTCATGCCAATGTATACTGAGAATAAGTCTAAAAGGAAGAAAAATTGAATTTGCTATATCCCGAGTTCTGGAACCTGTAACTCGCTCTAAATATTTCTTGTATTCCCTGAGATAAATGTTATGAGAGTAAGAATTACTACCGCATTTCATGTAATCTACTTTTTTTCAAACGTCGCATTGGATTTTTCTCTTTTTTTTTCATAATTTTATATTTTGTTCAAGAAGCCAAACTCTCGCCCAAATCTCATGCTAGAGTGAGAAAATCCAGTAAAGTTTTGCGTCTGTTCCCTTAGACCCGTGTTACGGAGTTGATGAAAGTCGCCGCAGACTCCAGTTAAAAGTTTATGAAGACAAACAGCGCATTTTGAGTAAGACGACGGTGCGTTTATGGTGCATTTCTGTGAATAAATCAAATATCCCAGTCCTGAGGGAAATCACGCGATAAAACGCGCAACATGGGATTAAAATCATTTGCAATGCAACTCACGGAGAAAAGCCCGCTCATTTTCACCGAGGACTGTATCACATGAAGTTTTATGTGTTTTATAGAGATTTATATACTTTTACAGATATTTATAGAATCCTTGAACTCTGAGATTTTACGTTCTCAAACATGGATTTTCCATATGAATGCATCTAATCAATACGTACTCTAGATTTCTAACATATCATGCAGAACTCTGGATGAATATTCAATGTCTTTGTTTTATAGACCTCAAACGAATATATTTTCACGAGGTTTCTTAAAAACTTTTAGATTTGAAGCGTGTCAATATTGTATTGCAAAGAGAAAACACAGGGAGAAATTTAGTAATATTATGGTTTATTGAATGTAATCCTGTTGAAATTGGATTTATTTAACGGGTTAAAATGAATGAAAAATGCATTCGAGATTTTTCGATGAAACAGCCTGCCAACTATTTGACTCCTAATAAGATCCATTCCAAGAAATTCAAAATGGAATCTAACCTGCGACGTAAGTTAACGAGTCCAAAAAAATCGATCTTTTGTTCGACGGATTTTTTAAAATATTTTTCGATACTTATAATGAGAGCCAGACCCTGAAATTTCAAGTTATCGCTTTTTTAAGGCTCTATCTACATTTTATCATGAACAAGCAGGCTTTAAAGCACAGCTTTAGTCCATTACATCCAATGCAGTTATCCTTTTTGGGCGCTTCTGGGTACCAGATGCGCCCTTTCCAACCGTTCGACTCCCCCGATGTAACATGTACTATACTACATGCCCTTTTGCCTTATGGGTAATGACGCCATTCTGGTACACCCGGGAAAATTTGATTTTTTTCTGCATCTGGTATTCGTAAAAGTTTTCGTGAAATGTTTTGCTTTTAAGCATAACAATCTCGCACGGACGTATTACCTGGTTAAAGTATTTTAGGGCCTCCTTATGCTTTAAATACTTATATCCGAGGCAGTACTTTCAGATCGATTTGAAAATATTACGAACAGTCACGTGATCTCTTCATTTTAGTGACGTATTACTGTGCTACTTTGTGATTGGTTCATTTTCTTGGCGCAGCATCGACACGTCAGCTGTTTGCGGCATTGAGCGGAAGGTTTAAGGTTATGTCATGGACCAAGAGAATGAATAAGGACCCCCAACTCCAGTTAGCGGAGACATTAGCGCTGCCTATATTTTCATCCATGGCCGATGTCACCGCCGGCCGGCCGGTCCCTCTCTTCCCCGCGACCCGCGCTTCCCCGCCCCGCTGCTGAACTCCTCTTCACGCGGCCGGGCCCCGCTCCCCCGCGACGCCGCTGTCCGCTAGATCGCGTTGACGCACCAGCTTTAGAGGTTCCGCCGCTCTTTCCCGTCGTCTGATTTACAGTGCATCCTTTATGTTTCCATTCACCACCAGTTAATAATCAGCACAAAGTTCTCGTAGAAAGTTTCAGATCTTCGCTAGCGATCTGAAGTTTTGAAGGGTTTTGCGGTTAAAGAATCCCACTTTAAATTCCATCTTCGTCAGTCTTCGGATACGTAAGTTGGTAGTAAAATGCTTTGTCAAAGAAGCGCCCTCCGACGCTTAGGCGTTGGAACTGCTTGTTTTGTTTTCAAACTTGCGCTGCTTGTTACAAAACTAAAGGCCTCAGTATTATCGTCAGAGAATCTGAAAAAATACGGTAGGATTTAAATTATTTATACTTTCAACAAAATTGAAAAAAAAGCTACGAAAACTTCGCAATGTTAAGCCTCGCTTTGGCCAGCGGTAACTGGCAAGCATTCTCTTTTATGACTTAAGGGACTCATCACGAATCTGAATAATGCAGGGACGCATTCACAATTAAACCACAGAGAAGGGGAATTGCGTTGCATTATTCCGGTGGCAACTTTTCTCCTGGTTTTTTTTCACTTTTCCCCCCTTTTGTCTCCCTTGGAAAAGTGAGGTAGTTAAGGGTCGGTCCATCCCTTAATCTTGCCCGCGCATACATCACCCCATAGTAAATATGTCATTATTCTTTTCCCTCACTCACTCTCCGCAACACCTCAATTCCGCATTTCGCGCAACGAGAATCCATTCCAGTCTCCAACGGTCGAGTGAATGCAAAAAGGACGAGGATTTGAGCCGGTCATTTCTAAAGGACCCAAGCGACGTGTTCTCTGAGCATCGGAAGATGAGAATAACCACGGGTTCTGGAGCTCGATATTTTTTGGAGTTGGGTGCTTTTGTGCGAAGCTCGTATCAACCCCGTATTAGCTGCACGCGCGAGTTGGCTAGTCACGAACCCCAGTCACCCGTGGCCTAATCTTCTCCCGGGTCGACAAAAGGTTGAAGGCGCGGTGTGATGTGATTTACGGCGATAAATTGCAGCGACCAATGTCCGGTTGTGCCTCGCCGTGCGGGAAATTGCCGTGTCATGACACGACATTAGCGCGGGATTGCCACCTCCCGGAAACCCCTGGAGGCGGAAGTCGGAAAATCGAACATTCAGGGAAACATTGAATCGATAGATACTGAGGTCGGAGGCCCGAGGGTTCTAGAAAAGTGACATACACAGAGAGAAAAGTGTCGGCTCACTAGTTTGTTTTCGGATCATAATGGCATACCTAAGTTTTTCAGCTTTAGTGATGGCTGAAGTTTCCAGTCATGGAAAGCGAACCCAGGTTCAAATATAGCCAAAGTATTTAATATAAAAAAGGATGGAAGAACTGATCAAGCGATTAAGGAAAGAAACACCCTGGCAAGGAAGGCTACAGCGATGTTAAATGGAATCCTCTGGGACCCTCGGATTTCCAAGGAGAACAAGAGGAGAATTTACGACGTTGTAGTCAAGAGTATTCTTACATATGGATGTGAAGTTTGGCAGCTGAAGGAGCGGACGAAGGGGATGCTAAGAGCAACGGAGATGGATTTCTGGAGGAGGTCTGCTGGAATTTCTAGGAGAGATCGGGTCCGCAATGAAAGAGTGCGTCAGATCATGGGAGTCGAAAATGACATCATATTCGACGTCATGACCAGACAGCTTGTCTGGTATGGTCATGTCAATAGAATGACGGACGAAAGGCTGCCAAAGAAGTTGCTTGATTGGGTTCCTCCTGGAAGGAGACGAAGGGGACGCCCAGTGAAAGGGTGGCGACAGGGGATTTTAGAAGAAATGAGGGTTTGTCAACTCCCTGAAGGGCTTTGGGAGGATAGGGGACTTTGGCGGCTAGGGGTCGCAGAGCGCCAAAGAGCGCTATAAAAGCGACTTTATACATACATACATTTAATATAAAAAAACGAGATTTTATATGGGTAGCAAAAATTTAATTGCCGGAACCAAATTTGGACGTATTTCTGCCAAACGGAACTATGTGCATTATGACGTGAGCCCTGTCATGCATATGTCGCAGGCAGTGGACAATCGCTAGCAATTTACAAGCCAGTGGTGAATAAATAGAGAAAATCATAAAATTCAAAAACCTATCTATGGCCTGCCTATAATGTGAACAGACACTTTTCCATCCTTAAAAACATGACAAGAATATGCACACTCAGAGGAGCGTGTAGTGAACTCCGTGACATTAGTTGGGTTGAGATCGGACAAGCAACTAAACTAACATCGTGACAAAGCGTAGAGTATCACAACAAATGAAGGCGTTTCAATCCGAGCTCATACTTTTGAAGACCATAACCCTAAAAAATTGTATCATGCCGATGCGAATTATTGCGATTTATTGAAACAACGTGTGAACCGCTTGCAAAGGAATAAAAAAACAGCGGACATGTTGAAACCTTGCACCCGAAATAGTCCTCTTTGTCCCGTACAAAATATTTTGTAATTTCAAACGATACCCATTCATTTGTTTTCATCCAAAGGAATTAAAAAACAGCGGAAATGTTAAAACCTCACAATCGAAATGTAATTGTTTCAACTTTTAACATTTTACTTCGGACACGCCGCTGTAAGAATTTCTCACAAACCTTTCCCTGCTTATCCTATGTTAAAACGGATGAAATTCGACAGGAAATCTTCAACACCGCCAGAAACGCCAGGAAAACACATTGAAATGTCAAAGACCTCCGAGCACCCGAAATCCGTGCAGTCCGCGAAACCGGGGGGCGGGCCGGGCGAACTCTGCTGTCGGAACGTTAAAGCTTGCAGTGAGTGCATCAAAAGGACTTTCGGGCAAGCACGCCACTTGATCTTTCGGCGGGGGAGGGGGTGGAGGATACTTTAACCGTCTCCACTTTCGCGCGGAATAAAGGTCACCAAACTCCCCGTGGAAAAGGTTGAGCAATTAGGAAGGCTCCTAATCCAGAGCCGGCGCGTTTTGGATCTCCCCGGAAACCCGCTTACGTGCTCCTTTTGACTCAGTTTTGACGCTTTAAGAAAAGCTCGCAAGGAAAGTTCGTTATTACAAGAACTTAGCTTACCTTGGCAGTTTCGTTAGCAATTTCCCCTCAATTCTCGGGTAAAGCACCTATGAGGGGCTCAGGCAAGTTNGGGGGGGGGGGGGGGGCTCAAGCAGTCAAGCCCTTCGTTTTTCGTATTAGATGGTTAGCAGCCCTTTCGGGCCCTAAGAGCTCTATACTCCGACTTTTCCGTGCTCTTCTCATGTAAGTACTCTACTTTCGGGTCCCTTTAATTCTACCATGTCGGGTCCTTTCTCCCCCATCTATTTTCTCTTTAAATGGATTTTCAAGGCAATCCTTGCGCCTCTACCCTCCGGTCCTCTAAACGGTCCTTTACCTTTAATTTGACTAAATTTTTTTCACACGAGTAATGAATGAAATTCTGTATTTTTAACAAAAATTTTCCATCCCCCTTTTTTAAAAAAAAGTTGGAAAAAGTTTTTTTTTTCTCCTGCGATTTTTTGTCTTATATTCCGGTAGGACCTACAGCAATCCATAGGCTGTATTAATTGGATCGCATTCAGCGAAAAGGAAAAAGCGTGATTACAGCGTTGTGAAAAAGTTGCTTCGCTTCATATTTATCTGAAAAATCTTTCAGAATGGCAACAGTTTTTGCCTCCCATCAAAAATTTGTTAATTTTGTCGGAAAATAATCGTGTCAATTTTATTACTGAACACGTATCGAGTATTTTCAATAGAAAAGAAGAGGTTGCTCGATTTTGAAAACACCCTAGTCGCGCTGGTTCCTTCTTGCTAAATGCTACCCAATTGCCCATAGACATCAAGGGATTTTTGGCACATCCATGCTCCAAGCATTCCAGATTTTTAGGGATCAAGGCCGAGCAGAATCTGTTCCTTCAGATTTATTCGTCAGTTCCGTGAAAATTCGATGCCGCTACCGGGTTCCGAGTTCCGACTCCAGGGTTTCGAACCCGAGACGTATTGAAAAAATTTTAAATTCTGAATTTCAAAGGTTCAGGTTACAAACGGAACATTGTATTGGCAGTGAGACAGACGCACCCAAACGAGCCTTCATTCGCTGCTATTCCCACCGTGAACATTGAACCACATTGTACCCCGTGCCCCCGAAGAATCAGGTTCTCCGAATCGATTGAGTGAACTTCCGGATATCCGCTCCGAAGAATGCCCCCCCCCCCCCGGTTNTTTCCGCCTCGTTTATACCTGTCCGAGCGTATTGCATCAGACGCGAGGATGCCAATTCAGATTATAGTAAGCGAAAATTCCCTCTCGATGGAATATAAGAAAAATTCCGGGAAACCAGACAACGCTGGCAAATTAATCCGTCAATGAACGGGGTACTTAATTCCTGTAGCCTGTGGGAACCTCGGAGCTTATGCTGTTCTGTCAGGGGAAAACAACTTAAGAACGTTCGAACTTTGCCTGATTTTGCCTTTATCCTTTTTCAGGAAAGTTATGGATATAATTACTTGGCATTTTTCAGGCCTTTTTTAGAGAGGGATGGGGGGGGGGCATCGAAAAACACCTCATCTAACAGGATCGAAGAGACTTTTTCATCTCTGAAAGGGGGTTCGGGGGAGTTTTGTAACTTCAAAGGGGAGACTCGGTTGGTTCCTTTCGGAAAATTTCATAAATTGAGTTGTCTCAAATGACATTCATAACTGTGCTTACCAACAAATAGGTGAAATTACAAAGTCAAAGATGAAAAATATGTCACTCACTTATTAAAAAAAAAACGTCCCTTATTTCTTGGAAAGGACCGAGTAGATCTCTGGGGGTTGGGTGCAGGCGGTTATAGGACATTTTGTCAACGATTTTTTGTCCGCGCACATGTTTCTTCTTGTAGTTCACGTCAACGCGTTTTTCCAGCAGGGAAGTTTTGGTCCACCTACCAATGGAGACCCAAAGTTAATTGGTCCCCATGTAAGTACAAATGATAATCGCTCACAACGTTTTTGGATGTAAATGTATAATGTCCCGGAAGAATGGGTTTTTTTTTTTGTCCTAACAGAGAAAAATGTGTAATTTTTGGTAAAAATGGGGGGAGGGGGGCGTCAATTCTACGGCGGGAAATTCACTAAAACTCTCCACACCTCTTTGGTGCAACAGGACTTAAGTAGCTTTCATGAAAATCCCATCTTTTTATACCTGACCTGGATAAATCTATTGATTTGCCTCAGTTAAAGGCTCTTAGATTTTTTCTATGTACGATACTCAGATGTACGGCGCCGGCGTGCCGCGGCGCTGGTATTTTGTGACAGAGGTGTTGTACAGTATCGTACGAGATTGAAAGCACCCCAACGTATCATGATCCATGGCTTCTTTTAAAAGCACGAAGTTCCTTCGCAAATTAAATCGAGAAACGACGACAAAAAGAGTGCGGTATTCGAAAAACTTACTAAGTCCTGGTATCCTCATTCAATAATGTTTATCATGATTTTTGAACTAAATTAGAGGAAATAGTGATTTGGTTCAAACAGAATTATGCTCAAATTTACCGCAGAAAAGATTTCCTTTTGAATTAATAAAGAAAATAATGCTTGTTTAAAGAGGAAAAGATACTTACATGTAAAGAAAAGTCACTTACATCAATCGAAATCCCACTTTCATTCAGCAATTTTATTCTTGGTTCAAAATAGAATCTTCGTGACGGCATACTCAAGAATGTTTCTGCCTAAATCAAGTCACTTTTTTCTCTAATGCAATTCAAAAAGTATGCTAGAAGTTATTAAATTCGGATGGTAGGACTTGGTGAGTATTTGGACAACCGCTCTTTTTTTGTGCCGTAGTATCTTGATTTATTTTGCGAGGAAAGCTCTGTACTCTTAAAGTATGGCTGTCATATTTAGTATGTTGGAGCGCCTTCAATTTCGTATGATAATATGCAATACCTCTGTTGCGAAATAGTTGCTTGGCGAGGGCGACCAACGCGACACGCACATTGGCGCCTACAAACCTAACATGGATACTTCACGCATCGCGCATAATGCGTGAAGTATCCTCGTTAGGTTTGTAGGCGCCAGTGCGCAATTGCGCAATGCGTGAAGTATCCATGTTAGGTTTGTAGGCGCCAATGTGCGTGTCGCGCCGGCAGCACGCCGCTCCGCTGTTTCACTCTAATATTTAAAATCGCGGAGTCAGCGTTTTTCAACTCATGCATGATTTGGAAATGTTTGCACTCTCAGCATGGAATTTTCTCATTTAATCTTCACGCTCTTACACTACTGTACAAAACAGTTACACGGACAAAGAATCGTTGACGAAATGTCCTGAAACCGTGCAGGCATAGGCGGACCTACACAGTGCGGACGGGGATAGGGTAAAAGGGGAGTCTGGGGGTCTCCCTCAGAAAATTGTCGCAATTTTGGAGCATCTAATAGCCAGTTAGGGTCAATTTCGTCGTGAAGAATTACTAATTATAAGCATTTTCCCTTATACTTCCCTCTTTCTTCCCGTTTTCTCCCGTTTTATCCCTCCTTTTTTTCATGCGAACGGGGGACGTATGCCCCCTATGCACCCCTTTACATCCTCCTATGGGATCAGGTCTCCCCGGCCCCATACTACTTCCTCTAATAAAAAAAAAAAAATGAAAAAAAGCTTGAAAAATTAAGAAGTCTGAGAGCTTAGTAAATCGAAAAAAATGTCAACGCGTTTGAGGATACTTTTATCATACGTTTTGCCAACTTTGACTTCAAGTCAAGGGGTGGAACCTTCGAAAAGGACAATTTATCCTCAACACAGCACCGGTCGCATTTAGCACAACTTGAGAAGTTTTTATCCATATTTTGTCAAACTTCAATCATCGCGCATGAGAGGAGTTGGCGGCGGGGGAACAGAAGCGGAACCACCGTTAATGAGCAGCGGCTCAACCTCAGCCACGGCCGATTGGCAACTTCAACTTCAACTCCAGGTTCCCCGACTGAAGCTGTAAGGGTGGTCCCCGGTCGCACGCCACAGCTGTCGACACTTCAGCTCCGCAACTTAAATATGAGTGACGACGTGAGAACCGTGTTGCCAAATCATTTTAATGGGGACTGTATTGTATCTTAAGTGGAAGTTAGAGTACCTATATAGCGAGAGTATAGACAGATCGCTTCATGGAGGGCCTAGGGCCCAAAAGTGCAGCCACCCTTCTAACCAACTTCTAACGCACAAAATTTCACTGCCAGTCTGCAGATTCCAATTCTAACCAAGATAGCCAAGAATGTATAGAAATGAGCGTTCTTCCGCGAAATTGAGTAAATTTACGCAAAAACTGAGTCAAACGCGTGCTTAATAAACGACGGTTTGTAACAATAGTATTAGTAAATCGCTCTGGATACTTGAAATTCATAGGTTGGCTGCATTTCTGGGCCCTAACTTTATTCGCAGAAGCATCGGTGAAGGCCTGATGTATTTTCGGAGTTTCACATCTGTCCGTACTCTCGCTATACAGGTACTCTAGTGGAAGTTACCGTGCTACTTAAGTGTGGATGGTGAGAGGCCGTATCTCCGTTCAGTTCAACTTGATTGGGAGAAAGACACCAATGAACCAATTGAAGAGCTACAGCCTAAGGTGCCTGAGTTAATCAGAAATACATTCTTACAAGTGTCGATCAGTGGCGGATCAAGGGAAGGTGGGGCATGGATACTCCTGGAGCCGAAAAAAATTGGGGCAAGAAATCCAAGGAAAGCAAGAGTACGGACAGAGAATAGAAAGAGAGTAAAAGTAGCACATACATACACTGAAAAAAAGCGTCGTTTTGCGGTTTTGCCCGCGTTAAGTTTAAGCTAAAAACCGATAGCAAAATAACGTTTCTTTAACTAAAAAAAAACTTACTTTATCTGCCAGGATTGAACTAGAAGAAACCAAATTTTGTCGACAAGAAATGGCGCTTTAAGTAAAATTCATATCTCAAGAAATTTTTTTATCAGTGATACCTTTTTTATCCAAATTTACTCCAATGATCTTAAGATCTACCTGTTTCTCTACTTTTGGAAGGCGAAAGAGGAAGGATTTTACATGTTCGTGGCCTAAAATATATAGTCTACTTTAATGCTCCCGTTCCAATCTTCTCACTGTTCGCAATTTTTTCCTGACTTTCCGCACCCCAGAAGCAAAAACTAATATTTTGAACATTCATATATACCTCGCAAATCCTAAGCTAAAACTATTTAAAATTAGATTTAAGGGAGGAGTTCATTTTGCAAAATTCTCCAAGAGAGACTCCCCGAATTCGCCTTTTTCCCGGGGATGGACCTTCAAACTCCCGCTTCGCCTCGCCAAGTTAGTGTCCAATGTCTATCCCTTCGAATTGTATCTGCAATGGATCAGTGTTCGAAACTCACCTTCGAGTTTCAGGAGCAGTGCGGCCCATCAAGCTCAACTTTTAGGGACCATCGAAGATTTTTTAGGGGCCAAATTGGCTTTTTGCCTACATGTCCCGGCGCATTTTGTGAAAATTCAGATGCTAAAAGTTTTAGTTACAGAACTAGTCGCTGTGCTTTGACTTGTAACTTTCGAAAAACCACCAAACAAAAAAATTCTGATTTTTTTTTTTTCTTCTAATATCCGTTCTTGCGCCGTTTATTTTTTTGAACAGATACAAGCCAAATTTATAACTTGAAATTTTTACAGAATATTTTGCTAATCCACGAGAAAAATCAAAGAATGGGGGGGGGGGGCAATTTATAGGAGCCGCGTTGGCGCAGAGCCTTCATTTTTTAGGCGCCATGGCCGATTTTTAGGCGCATTTGGCGCGTTGGCGCCTGTGAGTTTCGAATACTGATCTGGATCCCTCATTGGCGTCGATAGTTTCCTTTCTTTCGGTCGATCCCTTCTTCTCTCCGCGTGGTTTTGGAGCCCGGTGCGTGTTGCGGTGTCGCGGTCTGGGTTTCGTCGGCTGATGTATGTCCGACTAATTTGTCAGGAAAGTGTTTTACACGCTTTTCAGGCGGACTCTATATCATTTCCGCCGCGTCATGCTGCGGCGCCGGGTTCCGCTCGTTTTTCTCTCTTTCTCGCCTGCCACTCACCGTCCCGTACCCTGGACGCCCGCGCGCCCCCTTGCCAGGCTCTCGAAAAAATCCTCCATCAATTTGCCGAGGAGTTTCCCGGAAATGAAAAATTGTCGAAAAACCCCATGAAATTGATCGGAATGTGGTTAAAACGAGACCCTGTAATGGGGAAAGCATACCTAACATTCCCAAAATTAGTCCAAGTATCTGGTTGAGGTCATAGCTGAAGTTCAAAGATGATTTCGGCGATACAGCTTTGAAAATTTACAAAATTTAGATTCACACATTCTAATTGGAACCACACTGGAAAAAATGTCGCTTGGATATAGAGTCCAGACTCTTAAAAACATTGATAATAAGAAATACTCTTGATTCAATCAATTAGCTTGAATCAAAAGAAAATACGCCTAAATCAAGAGACTCGGTTCCTGGATTCAAGAAAAAATCGGATTGAATCAAGAGTATTTTTTCTTGTCAATGTCATTAAGAGTCTGGACTCTCGATCCAAGTGACTTTTTTTCCCCGTGGCATTTACGTAAAAAAAGTACATATCGATGACAAATTTGCGAAACCACTTATCTCCGTTCGCGACATCGTAGACTTCCTGACATACTGTAGTTTTTCTTTGGAAAACTAGTCAAAAATTTTTTTTGATATTTCTCGTGGATTAGCAGAATATTCTGTAAAAATTTCAAGTTATAAATTTGGCTTGTTTCTGTTCAAAAAAATAAAACAAGGATGGAAAGAAAAAAAATAACGCAATAGAGATACGTGGTTTTGCACTTTGGCTATCGTTATTATTTCCATGGCACCTATTTCGCATAAATGTGTCGAATGTATTGGTGAACAACGAGGCGAATTTTATCGTGAGATCTTTCAACGCGGAGAACGGGGCACACCACGCGCGCGGACCAGTTGAATCGATACCGATCATCGGTTCCTCGAAAGTTGAATTGGGTTGGGTGCTGGTTTTTCTGGTTCCAGGAACTATCTCCGAATCCCAATCAGTGTCACAACAAAACCTGTCATCCTGTGAGAAACGTGTGGTGGCTCTGGATGTAGAGCATTAGTTCAACAAGTGGTCTTTAGGTTTCGATGAAAGACGGGAAGTAGGTATTTAATCTAGTAGTTTTTGGTCCTGAACACAGGAGATTAAAACTTTTAATCGCTTTCTCTCATAAATAAGTTTTTGAATTCTTAAATTGGTCCATAATCGCATATCATGACTTAATTTTAGTGAAGATTCCTCGTAAAATGTTCATAATATACACTCCTTACATTTAAATAGTAACAATGCGGCTTTGAGTTTTTTGGCTTTCAGCTAACTTTTCCCATGAACAGTCGGGCGGATTTAATCAGAATCAGCTTAACTACTTCAACTATCTGATCTTCCCTCGTTTTTTTATTTATTTATTTATTTATTTTTTTTGGGAGGGGGAGGGGGGGGCTAAGCAACATTCTGTCTTCAAATTTTGTGAGTTTATTCTTGACAAGCAAGGGAAAATCTCAGAAAGTTTAATGGCGTTTTTTTTTTTTGAGATTTCTGTAACCAAAATAGAACACGAGGGGACATTAGGTAACGTGAAATGCAGTTACATTGATTTGGTTGAATCTGTCCAATCACACTTTAAGAAAAAAAATGTTGGGAAACTATGAGCACCATTCAGCGAACTAAGTGTCATGGGCTTGAATGTAATGAAAATAGGTTTGAAGTTTCCTCTTCAAGAAGGTTCAATGTAAGCACATAATTTCTAGTCAAAACTTCCCGTAAATGGCATATTACTGCAGACGTTTAATGTTTGGCAAGAGAAAGTATATATCCAGTGACAAGCTCAAAATTATCACTCATTGTTTCAAAATGTCAGTCAGTCCCCTTTCTTTGAATATTGCCCATGAACACCAGGGCCCTTCAGTTGAGAATTTTTGCTTCACCCTGCCATCTTTCAGTCTTGTTGCGCAGCCGGAGAAAGTCTCCCGTAACCTGTAGCAATGGGAGGCAGGCGCCACTTGTAGTAATTACGGTGGAGAATTAGATCACACAGTATTAATTTACATTTCACATGCCAGTGCAGTGTTATGACGCAGTGTGCAGCCGCGTGAAATAAAAATGAATGCAATTCTCATGCCACTCGTCTGCTTGTCAGTTTCACGACATCAAAAAGAACTCCTGTCTCCTGTCCTGATGCCATTATGGGATCTTCATCAAGTCATGATGCATTTATTCGACGCTTATCTGTAATTTGTCTATGGACATTTGTCCTTGTCAAGATTTTTAATGTTGAGGCGGAAGCGGGTAAATTGA
Source organism: Bemisia tabaci (assembly GCF_001854935.1). Taxonomy (NCBI): domain Eukaryota; kingdom Metazoa; phylum Arthropoda; class Insecta; order Hemiptera; family Aleyrodidae; genus Bemisia; species Bemisia tabaci. Next base: position 545,276 of record NW_017566682.1, read on the forward strand.
AAATGCACTTTTTGAATCGAAAAATCGGTAATATTACTGATATGCATGAGCCCTTGCTGCCATGCTAAGGAAGAACGCCGTATGAGCCTTCAGACGTCGCCAAATTTGCCTTGATAAAATACTAATTTCTAGGAAAATCTATGATTATTTTCCCCCCAATTTTTCTAAGAATTAAATTCGCAATCAGATCTAAATTTTCTGAAAATTTCAAGAAAGAATGTTCACAGCTCTCCTGGAAAATAAACATTTTATTGGAGGAAAGACAGCTATCAAATGTTCATACATACGGCGTTTTTTCATTGCGCGGCAGTATGGAGCGACCGATTTTATTGTATAAAAACTAAAAGTTAGGCCATTCACATCAAGGCACACTGTGGCCAGGTTAAAATTGAGAGAAAGCGAAGTGTTTGTGAAACAGTGGGTTCGCTCTGTCTAATCAATGCAAAGTTATGCTTATTGAAGTATAACTTGTTACCCTACCCCCTTCTTCCCCACTCGTCAAATACTTAGTTCCTTCCCACCAAACTATCTGGTGTGAGATGCATTTTAATTTCAGCAATAGTCTTAACAATTTGCAAGATGTTGATCAGGTACCGAAAAATTTAATTCTCGCAGCCGCGAAGCCGCGATGTCTCAATGTAAGACAAGAAAAATGGGAAAAGGATTCTTATTGAAGTTGCAAGGGAGACGGAAGTCTTCCATCTCTAATCTAGAAAGTTTTCCCATTATTTCACCTTCCCGCAGGTTTCTTTAAGGTTTGACAGGATATTGGCGAAAACGACGTTAGTTTTGAACCGGGAAGTAATTATCAGGGCAATTAAAATGCAAACGAAATAATTAAAATGGAAAAAGAGCGAGAAGGCACTAACACACTCTTCCCTGATCGCCCTTTTATTTAGTTGTTCTATTAATTGGTAGGTTGTTAACAGTTGTGCTTTTGTGCGATCGTTTGGTGTTTTTCGTAATTACGGTTCCGTTTTTTCTTGCGAACTCAATTTTGTTTAATTTTCCTCGAATTGTTTTTCACTTCTGCTGCCTCATCCTTCTATTTTCGATTTTAATGGATCAGCAGACTGAGTATTAAAGCAATACAAGATATGATCTCAGTCCTCGTCAGAATTACATGCCAAATCCATTATATAAACATGTTCCAAAAGTCTGAAATAAACTGAAATATGAAAAATTAGTGTTTGATAGCATAAATATCAAAGTCATCGATGTACATACAAACGATTGCACACTATTCGTGTTTGCGGGATATATGTTGCTGCCTACCAGGACAATTGAAGGCGTTTTGATGGATTTAAGTGTCGGCGAGCGAGCCCGAGCGATCATCGTCCTCTCAGAAACTGGAGACAACTGACAAGACAGATGAAAGCTCGATCGCATCGCCCGCTCACTCAAAACGCCTTCAGATTGTCAGGTAGGCAAAAAAACATCCCACGAACACGTGTAGTTATCGCCACCACGAAAGGCGCTTTAAGAAGCGCAGTGCATAATGGGCCTGTTGCATGCAAGAGATACAGCCGTGCGAATAGACTTTTTAGCGGTTAAATGATACGAAAATTACGATGGTCACATTAAAAAAGTCTGAAATACACTCCTTACTGCGCAATTTGCGTTGTTAGGAACGCGCTTTTTCAAATTTCCCGCGTCTGGGGGCAGTTTTCTAACGGCAACTCGCGGCTATTTCCGGTCTACTAAAACCGACAACATAACCTAAAAATCGGAGCTCGTGATATCGTGAAATGAAATGTAGAAGGATTGCGTTGGATATTTAAAAGTTGATCGATTTCGTTACCACATAAAGCGTACATGGACCACTATAAGAGATCACGTTGGGTTTGTAAACAAACTGAAGGAAAAAATAACAACAACAACAACGACTCGGCATCTTCCGGAAATCACCGAGCCCGCCGTTTGCTCGTTTTCGGTGATTAGAAAACTGCCCCCAGACGCGGGAAATTTGAAAAAGCGCGTTCCTAACAACGCAAATTGCGCAGTAAGGAGTGTATTTCAGACTTTTTTAATGAGACCATCGTAATTTTCGTGTCATTTAACCCCTATAAAGTCTATTCGCGCGGCTGTATCTCTTGCATGCAACAGGCCCATTAGTGGTGGTGATGCCCTCTGTATCCTTCTAAGAGAATTGAAATCTTAAAGATGGTGCAAAGTAAACGGGACTTTTGGAAGATGATTTTGTTCGTTTCTGTATTTAGCTACGTCTTCAACAAATTCATACAGGCGTAAATAAAATTCCTTTAAATTTTGTGTTTATTTTATGTGGTATGATTTCTTCAATATCGCTTTTCGTCGTTTAAAAAAAAATATATATACCTCCTGGTTTTTCTAATTAGAATCAAAATTTGTTTTAGTGGTGCAGTGTAACTTGCATAACAACTTTGGGTTATGTTTCGTTTCTTGTGCATGCCAAAACATCATTTTTTCCCATAAATAGCCCGAGGCACACTTTCATAGAGCATGGCACGGAAAAACACTTGGCATTCATTTTTTAAGCCATTATTCAGAATCAATTATTATCTTAAGAACACCCACACACCTAAGTGGTCCATTATCCTTGCGTAAGTTCTGTTTATGTATGAAAAAATGAGGAAAAAGGGCGGAAAAAAAGGTTGCAAGTGATTCGTGTTTAAATATCTTTAATTTAATCTAGACTTAGGCGGTTTTTCACCCCAACGTCACTTTTATATGCCTAAATTCTTCTGATAGCCCATATCGATGATGAACATCGCAAAACAAGAATCTCGATTTGTGACGTTGGATTTCGTGACACACTCTTCCGAGGAAAAGGAAAACTAACGAACATCATCGCAACTCTTACTAATTTTTCCTCATCCTGTGCGATAATCTGTGTGAATCTCAAACCATAAAGTTCACTGGTTTACCTTTTAAAAAAAGTGAAATAACGCGTACAGCACAAACATCACTCATCTGAAACTTTATCACAATTGGATTACATTTTTCAATAAGGAACCACTATCTTTGGCTCTTCCATAAAAGCACGTATATTCATAGGGAAATCAATGGCTCATATGTTGTTTCTAAGATGAGCCAGTAATAGTGGTTCCTTATTGCAAAATGTAATCCAATTGATGTTTGGCAATTTTCACCATCAGTGTAACACAGTCCCCCGAGTTTTCGTTATTCTCCTCTGTTTAGTGTCTCTATAAATTAAAAGCAAAATCAATTTTTTTAAAAACAAAAAAAAGAAAAAACTCTGGTCATCCACTGCGGGATCATATAATCAAATTAAAGGCAGCTAACATAGTTTATCAGTCAGTTACGAGAGTCAGGACTGAAACAATTCCTAGGTCCCCATTCGAGCGGGTCTGCAGTTTGATACCGCAGGCAATGGACGGAGCAAGCAAATAAGATGATTTTGTCGTCTGGACTTCACTGCATGCAAGAATCGGAAAACAAGGAGAAAATAAAAGAAATGGCGGGACGGGGGGATTGAAAAGGACGCACCTTTGTGGCGAGTTTACGAGGTTATCCTGAGCTTGTTTGAATTTTGCATGAGCCGCAAGATGAGTTGCTCCGACTATCGGATCTGACAGGCGTAGTGTGTAACTTGTTTTGCCAGATGGCCTGGGAAAAGGTCGGAATCGCCCAATGAGCAGTTGAACGCACGGGTAATGCGCGCGTTTTTCCTATTTTTTCTCGCGATTTTATTTATTTCCTCGTTTTCCCCGGGTTTTCCTTATTGAGTTTTTTTTTTTTCGTTGCTCTTAAAAATTCAAATTAAAAATATCGAGCTTCAACCTGGCGTGCTTAAATCAGAAGGAGCTATTTCCATTGTGATATGGGTTCTATCATGCATATATTTTAATATATCTCAGGGCCTAGGTTACAATGACGATAGATCCTTTTGATTTAAACACACTCGGAAAAAAAACACATTGGATCTTGAGTCCAGACTCTTGAAAACATTAACAAGAAAAAGGACTCTTGATTCAAGCAGATTTAAGCTTAAATCAAAAGGAAATCCGCTCAAATTAAGAGGCTTGGTTCTTGATTTAAGCTTAAATCTGATCGAATTAAGATCTGATCTGATTCTTTCTTGTCGATATTTTTAGGAGTCTGAACTGTAGATCCAGTGTGTTTTTTTTTCCAGTGCACGTTAACCGAAGCCTAGGCCACTTCAAGTACGGCGTTAATTTTTGTATTTTGTCATTTAAAGCTCTAATATTTTTATCGTATAGGATTGTAGTAGTAGTGCATTTGATTCATTTGACTCCTAAGTATCTTAAGGCGCCAGAAAATTTTTACGTAAAAAATAGCCTTGTTACTCGCTGTGTAATTTGTTTTATTATTGTATGACTTGGTTCCTCGTCACTCAAATTTAGTGCAGATATTTCTCCAACTCTTTGTCGATCTATTGCGTCATCGTCTCGGCAAGGAAGAGCAATTTCTTCTGAGATCTGGCAGCGTTGCTTAAAGCCAAAGACCTCTCGAGCTTAAGATGACTCACAAAAGAATTCATGTCGGGATCCCAGTCCGGTTTGAGATCATTCCTGATGAGACGGACTGAATAAACTTTTAATGAAGGCGCGTTCACGCTGCACCGCTTTCCGACCAGTTTTCCCGGGGTTTTCTTTCTCATCTGAACATATTTATGCCAAAACGAACTATGTCTCACGCAAGCCCTATGCAGATAGTTCCTTTTAGCATAACTACGTCCATCTAATTTTAGATATTCCGTCTGACGTCAAGTAATCTATTTTGAACAGAGAGTTTTAATCGCGGAGGAGTTGGCACCGGCTCATAGACTTTGTTATCCCCCGATGGCATGAAGATTCTTCCCCTAGGTTTCATGATCAGGGTGGCAAAATTTCATGGCAAATAAAATCTTGAAATTCCACGTGAGATATTTCATGAAATTTCAGAAATTTATGAAAGATATTGAAAAATATCTGTTCCTTTTCATGTTTCGCAAAATGTGAAAATGTGACTTTCTTCTAAAGTGTGTTAAAGTGCGGGCTGCATACTCTAGCCCCTGAAAAATATGAAATATTTCACAGCTTTGTGAAATCTCATGAAACGTTTCGCTGAAATTTCCAATCTTTGATTTCTTTCTTACGTTTCACCCGTGCCACCCTGTTCATGATCCCAACCGAAATTTTACACGTTGAATTTGTAGATTTTCTCTGAACCTGAATCACTGTAGTATTGGGTAAACTTCATTGACTCCGTCTTTCCTATCAATGTAACAATTTTAAAAATAGAATAATACATAAAACTTGCTTTTTTTCACTCGACAACATCGATCAAGCTGCTCGGTCATTAAAGTAGTCCACGCTAATGAGTTATAGTCATTCAAGTTTCAGATGATTATGAAATATATATTTTCATCTTATGGAAAAGTGAATCATGACATTTATTTTTAGATTTCTGTTCAAAATGAAGAAGAACTAGTTTCTGTCATTTGCCGGAAACCACGTCTTATGAAACGGGGAATCATCTGCCTTCATTTTGTGAGGATAGGCAAAAACAGCTCATAAGAGTCGATATAGTTGCATCTTCAGGAATTGACCTATGCGCCTTCAAGAATAATCGTCGACAAGTTGAAAATACTCGGCTTTTCCCATTTAATATGTGTGAAATACTCAAAAATTTCCGAAGCAGACTATCTCAGCTAGAATGAATTCTTTCTTTATTCAAACTAAACAAGAGCGGTGATATCAACTTACATTATGAAGAGTATTCTCACAAAGTTTTGAGTTAGGATGTTACTTGGTCCTCTGTCAAAGAATCAAAACATCGAAGAAAATTAGGCAACCTTCGTGTAGTTAGGCACATTCTGTTGAAATCCGTCTAAGTGTGGATTTTTGTGCAAGCGACGAATACTTCAGCGCTCCAGTGGTCTTATTAAAAAATCTGTTTACTGTAACGGACTTCAACATTTTTTTGTAAAAAAAGGAGGGAAAAAAAAAAAAAAAAAAAAAAAAAAAAACTTGTGGTATTTAAATCCGACTCGTTCATAGAATATACTCTGCATTAATCGACCTGTGGAAGCTAATGGTTGGCTCAAGAGTAATGGGATTTTAATGAGATGGGAGGTAACAATGAAAGTCTCGTGCCCTGTGTATTGTAATGTACATGGAAAAGCTTTTCGGCGGGGAAACAAACTTCACTTCCTGGTGCAGATTTTTGCGTGCACGTTTCACCTCTTGCAAGAGTGCACAAAAGTAACTGAGAGTTACATCTGGTGTAAACTAGTACCTCAATAAACGTAGAAAAAAAGTATAATAAACACGCGTTTGGTAAATGCAACTCTAATACACGAAACGTTTTTATTATTTTTCACAGAATTTCGCATAATTATTTTACAGAAGTCCGTACGAATAGCCAACAAATAAATCCTCAACTCTAGCAAGTCAAAATATGAACAATGTTTAACCCCTCTCCCGCTCCAATACTTCGATAATGAAGTATAGTTTTAATTTAAAAAAATGGTTGCATGGTTCCAAATTCGCTCGAACTTATTGTACACAGTAATCTTATGTCTCATCTGTCTTTTGCCTTAAAAAACAAAACAAAATTGTTGTTTTGGTAAAATTTAAAAATTAACTTAGTTTTATTTAAGAAATCATCTTTTCAGCATTAGTCGCGGATTTCGACCTTTTGAAATTTTTTTTGTCAACTTCAAGGTTATTTTTGTCGTCTGTACAATCCAAAGTCGAACCTTTGCAACCCCATTGATTATATAAAAATGTCCGTATATGTATATCGTCTCTGTTTTTGAGCCATCGATGATGTTAAAAACCATCGGGCGCCATTGTGACTTGCACTATCTCCTACTCATAATCAGCATAGCCGAGCGCGCGCGACGTGTATTTGTATGTAATCGTAAAAATTGCCTTCATTTTTCCAAGATACCACAAACTTACTTCGAAGCGCGAATAGTTATCAACACGGTAAATGTCCTCTCCATGTAGCTTGTAAAAGGCTGCTGCCTCAAAGGAGGCCTCACCTGCCCTGGGCATGTGCGTCCCGTGATATTTCACTAGAAGTGAATTTTCCTGGTTCTTCTTCATCTTATTCTTATTCTTAATTATCAGGTTCAAACCACGCCCTGCTTGGTGGTTTGTATTTCAAGCATTTTACGACGCGGCCCGGATATTTTCAACGGGGACAGGTTTTAGTCTCAGTCCTGTAAATGGACGTATTAATGCTGAAAGGAACTATGTGCATAAGTTGTAGGTGCAACATATTTCCTTTTAAACTAAATACGTTCAAATGTTACTTTGATGGATCTAAAGTTCATTTGTCGGGCGGGACCCCAAAGTTTGATTAAATAGAAGAGTTGAAAAAGATTTCTGCAATTGAAAATAGTAAAATATTGGGCTTCGTTTTAGGATCGAAAAATCAATGAAGAATAGAACCAAACAATGAAATTCAATGAATTGCTTGTGCTACAGCATGTGCAAGAGGAGTTCAAAAGCTAGAACAGGTGTAAAAATCATTAAGTTGCTACTTTTTCGATAAGTTTGAAAATTTTCTGAGTCGCTTAAAATATGACTTTGTTTTCTATCGATGGTCTAAATCGATGGTCGCACATTTTCCTTGAGATGATTTTTCAACAAAGCCTTACTTTCAAGAAAAAAGATCTTTAAATTGAAAGCGGGTATTTAATAGTGAGACTTTAGCCGGATGAGCATAAGATGACACTTGTAACAAATTTCATCTTTTGCATATCCAGTCATGCTAATTCTCTAAGAGGCAGCAGCGATTGCCCCCCCCCCCAAAAAAAAAAGAAAAAAGAAGAAAAAGATGTTGTCCCTCAAAAGTGAATACGTCCTCTAAATAATGAATGAGACAGTGACTGATGAGTTGCATACCAGAATTAAAACCGACGGTGGGTTTGTGCCCCATATAGAGGGAGGATTCACCACGAGAATACTGACGTCATTCTAAACCGGTCTCGCTGTTAGTTGCACTGCACTCTAGCTTGGATGACTCAGAGCCTATTTTTGCCAAAACTGGTCTAATCCCAACGGATATCCCGTGTACGTACGCGGTTTTGCTCAGCATGACGGAGCGCATTGATGACCGCGCTTTGTCGCACGACTCCGGCCGAGTTGATCAGCAGGACCAGTCACACCAGTCCATTAATCTACGATTGAATTTTTCCAATGCGTGAATCTTCCAGAATTATCCGCCCAGGAATGGCCCGGCCAGCTGTTTCCTCCGCTAACGGCATGCACAGCCATTCGGCGCTAGACTCTGTCGTGTTAGTGGGGCACTTCGCCGATTAAACACGTTTGTTCAACGGCGTTGCTGACGCCAAATTTCATCGAAAATTTTCAGACCGGTTGTCGCGCACCTTGTTCCAGTTGCCTTTGAACCGAACGTGATAGTTCACTCCACTGATTAAACTCTTAGGTTTTGTCTCATAAAACTTTCGGTCCGCGTGTAATATAGAATCTTTTTTTCTTATTTTTGGTCAAAAAAAATGAAAAATTTTATGTAACTAATTGAATTACCCAGTCGTCACTTAACTCCGAAAGTTCGGTCTTTATGACTTAACTGAAACTTTATGACTGAAAAAAAATTTTCGGTGAATCCGAGCTAGAACAGAGCCTATGAAACGAGATTTTGTTCGGTACACACAACCGAATTATTCGGTCTACTCAACCAAACTGTTCGGTCCGCTGAACCGAACTAGAACAAATTCTTATAGTTTGGTTGAGCAGGCCGAATAATTCGTTTGTGCGCACCGAACAAAACCTAGTTTCATATGATCCTAACTAGTTCGGATACACCGAATTTTTTTTCACGTAAGTGTCTGTGTCATTATCGTAAGAAAGGCCAAAGGTATAATTTGGGCTTCTCGCGGACAGGACTTCCATTCAATAAAGAGGAAGGAAAAGGAAAAAGGAGGACGAACAGAAAGGGGATGGAGAAAACGACAAAATAGGAGCTGTGGAAGAAGCAGAATTTGTCGACTTAGAAAAAAAAAGTTCATGTGAACCGAATGTTCGACGTCTAATGTCAATCAAACCATTAGGTTAGTGTGACCAAAAGCTAGGCTCGCATTGCATCCCCCCCCCAGTTTGGTTACATTTGAAAGTCTGGTCATACAAACTGAAAGTTCAGTTACAAAAACCGAACTCTCTATTAAAGAAAAACTTAGTTTGAACTATATTGAACACTGAGCTTTCGGCCTACATTATCGAACTTTTTTCTCAGTTTAGAATAAGGAGAATATATATTGGATCAGGAGAGTAAGGAGAGAAGGATGTGGAGGGGAACGCATGCAGTAGAAGAGGATGTGACAAAAGAGATGTAGCAGAGAAAGAAAATATTGAAAAGAGTGAGGAGCGAGATTGCAGCCGGAAGGTGGATGGACTGCATACAAAGAGAGAAAGACAGACGCCGGCCTCCGGAAATTCTCGACATCGACAGACGCCAGTGGCCGGTTGGGTGTTGCAAAACGCCTTATTAGTGCGCTGTAAAAGCGACTACTACATAGAAGTACATACACTGAAAAAATTAAAGGACTACGTAGATATACCGTCCGTTCCGGGCTCAGAGGACGAAAGTGCCGGGTGCTGGAGCCGTAACTTCGATTGCTCCGGATGCTACGCCCGCGCCCGGAACTTTCGGCTTCTGAGCCTGGAACGCGAACGGGATATCTGTATAGCCTGTAAGTACGACCTCCACGGCCGGAGTTTTTTTTTTTTTTTTTCAGTGTACAGAGAGGTAAAATGAGAAGAAAAGAAACAGAGGAAAAACTCGAGTTAGGAGAAGTAATGGAAGACAAAAGCATCAGAAAAAGAAATAGGATGATAAGAGAAATACGAAGCATCACAGAAGAGTAGAGTTAACATCAGAACAGGTGGCAAAATCGCAAATCGTCCACTCCTGCAAAAATTCCAGCTTCCTCTTCACTCATCGGAAAAGCGCCATGCTCTATCCACGCTACCCGGCGTCCATCCGACAACCCTGGCCGGGCCACGTCACCGAGAGCCAATCGTTTTCCCAGGTGTCGTCTCATTTTTGGCCCGGCCTTTTTTCCCCACCCGGGCGGCCCGCCCGAGATATGTAGAATAGCGCAAACCGGTTCCCGAGTAAGCTCGAAGCGCCGAGTTTCCTCCGCCGAGATTTTTCTCGCGGCCCCAGTGACACGCGGTCGTCCGTCCGAAGCCGGTTCTGTGCGCGCTCTGCAGGGATGTTGGAGAAACGCTGCCCGCCCCGGAAGCCCCGGGTCAAGGGTCACGGAGACCCGGCCTCCGAGGACCCCGAGGGCGGCCGCCTTTTCGACTACGCCAAACACTTCCCGCGGGTAATTCTATTGTACAGATCAATCTATGCATGGTTTTTTTTTTCGACTTCGTCAAACACTTCCCGCGGGTAAATCTATGGTTCAGATCAATTTTTGCTGTTTTTTTTTCGAGAGGCCCCCTCCCTCCTCCTACGCAATCAGTTCACGTTATGGAAATACTATGTAAATTGATGTTTTTATGCTTTAATGTGCCGGCACATGTGTATTCAACCATATTGAACGCAGTGATTTTTTTCTCTCTTTCTTTCTTTCATCCAGTGATCGATTGTTTTCAATGCGTGATTTTTTGTCTCAATTTTTCTCTTTGTTGAAGTACTCCGGTTTTTTTGCAAGTGCACCTTTTTTGCGAGGAAGGATTGTTGATCAGAATTTATTTGCATCGAATAGCGCTTTGGTAGACAGTCAGTCTGGAGTCCGAGTCCCCCCAAAACAACACGATTTTCACCCTCTGATTTGGTGCCCTCCGTTGGTTTTATCAGCATACCTCTTTGTTGCCATCGTTGCAGAATCATTAAGACATGACGTCGCTACAGTTCCAGCGGGTCGATTGTTGAATCGTTATCGAATGACCTTGATCGATATATAGCATTGTGAAGATAGGGAGTTATCGATCAGAATCATTCGATAACGATTCAACAATCGACCTGCAGGCTTCCAAGAAGATATCGATCATTCGAAAGCTCATCAGTTCCACTGAAATAGGTTATTCGTTGTTTGGATCCAATTCAGAACTGTTGGAAGGCGATTGCTACTGAATCGGATTGGAGCCAAACAAATGCAGGATCTTTTTTCAGGGTTTTCAATGGAAAAAAACTGTTTCTTTCAAATATTCAATCTCTATTCGTGACGTGGGCGTGAATGAGTCTGCAGAGCAAATATTTAAGACGGCAAATGACAAATTTTATTTTTACAAATAATTTTGAAGTTAATGTTAGGCAAGGAGCGCTTGTATTGAATCAAGCGCACGATTGATTGGCACTCTGAAAGATTTTTCAAGTTGAATTTCTTGAAATTTTGCAGAAAATTACTTACGAAACAATACGCATTCTGGGCACGTGGTCGTGAATGCTACATAACGCAATGGTGTTGAAGGTTTAGTAGTTAGGAAGCAGAGAGTTACGCAATGGTTGCACGAGGAATTCCCTGAGCATTTTATGTCCGATTCTATACTCACTGGATTTATACCCTCTTGCAGATTCATCTGAAGAAAAATGCTGAACTTGTGTTCTAGCAGGACTACGAATGAAGGAAATTTTTACTTTTTTACGATGTACCGGAGTGCACGTACAAAGTTGAATTCCGCGTAAAGAATGCAACAGGCTATATTCGTCAACTTTAAGCATGTATGCAAGTTGACAAAAAGCCAACTCGTCTAACTCGTCTAACTCTCATATTGAAGGTGCTTAAAATCCGTTCCCTCTCAGCGTAACTCGGTGGAGCTGCCATTACCCTTGAGAACCCTCACACTTTAGTGAGCATCGTGCCCTACGGGCCAATTATTGAAACTTTGTAAGCACGATTAGACAAGATGTACATAGCGATTTTGTGTCTTATCGAGCTGCTTTCAACTTCCAATAGTTGGTCTGCTGGGTAATATTTACGGCTGAACAAGTATCCTAATCTTCAATTTTTAATTTTTAAGCTACTTTACGCTGTTAAAATGTTCGATAGTATGGTTTGTAGTTCGGATGATACGCAACTCGGCCTGGTCCGATTTGTATAAACGCATACCTATCTGTCCTGCTTGACTGAACTTTTTGGTTCGTAATTTGTCATTTCCCAGACGAGGGAACCTGACTTTTCCAATGTTGCAATATTAACTCAAACGATTAAATCTTTCACGTGACCATGATTATGAAATTTCTGTCTAAAATTTTTGCGTGCAAGCTGAAAAAAATATGTGAAATTTTGATTAAAAACGCACTTGTACAAAGTACAATAATAACTTGTAAGTGAAAATTTTGGTGCGTTCGAATAAAGCAACTTTTTTTTTTTTATAAGGAAGCGATGAACTAGTAAATATTTTTTTTTGGAAAAATGCATGCTTTCCTACAATTATTTTATTTCAATCGTGTTTGCATCAAAAACAATTTGGCGAAATTTACGAGACGTAGAATGTGATACATGTATGAATGTGTGTAGGGCTTCGCGGAATGATGTTGATTTTTTTCTTCTTCAAAGAAGTATAATGGGACCGGAGATTTTAAGACACCGCAAACGAAATACGTGGTTTGGTAGTATCACCATCCTTATGTTAAAACAAATTATGTGCAATTGAATTAAATGAAAAGAAACTATGAAAATCGGATTGCGTGCTTTTTAGTTCCTTTTAATCGACTTTATTCGCACATTGTTTCCTTCAGCCTAATTACATCCAGTTAATCCCCTGGATCTCCGTCTAGTCTTAAGCAACTTTTTTAATCCACGCTGCAAAGCTGCGTGTCAATGGTCGACTTCTCGGAACAACACGAGAGCAAGAAAATCGGCATCTGCGAATTTCTCCTCTCACTCTTAGACATCTCTAACAATGGTCTCGATTTTCTTTTGTTCCAGTTATGCGACGTGCGGTTACGTGTCGGAGTCGACATCATACAAGCTCATAAAGTAGTTCTAGCATCCAACAGCCCGTACTTCTTCGCCATGTTCAACGGTAAGTCAGTCCTCCCTCTTTTTCCTCGCGCCTCGCAGTGGATCACGTTAATAGGAGAGGTCGGACAAAGTTTGGAATCTTTAAACGCTTATAACTCCATTTATACACAACTTTGAGGCTCTAAAAGTGGTTTTATTGGATTCCTCGTGAAATTTTCTTCAAGAAGCGCCCTTCAAGGTTTAAAATTTGACAAAATGAACGTAAGAATTTGCAGTTTTAGTCAAACATTTCATGGCCGACCTCTTTAATTGACTCGAACCACTGTGCGCCTTACCAATGAGCCCCAACAGCGGGGGCAAGGGGGAGCGTGAAGATACAGGTGAATGGTAGTGTACTCTAATGACGTCATTGAGAAGCGGGGTTGCATCTCTCCCCCTCGTTAGAGCCCACTCTGCGTCAGGGGCCTTGCGTAAATTAATGTACGCTCTAAAAAGGGGGAGGGGGGGGGCTAATCTCGCATGAAGAGGATGGGAAGGAGGGGGTTTGAAACTTTATGCGTTAAAGGCGATAATCGGTGAGAACTGCCGATTTTATAAGAACAATTGTGTCGACTTTAATTTTTCAAAAAAAGAAACCGACAATATGTCGATTCGCAATTCATGATGGCGTCTTTTTCTCGCTTTGAGTGTCAACGATCCTAGTTTGATGAAAACGCCTGATACGTCCTCTCGCACTTGATGGATGATCATAGTGCATACGTGGAAAATCGTAAAATCGTTAAAAACGTAAAAGGCACGAGGATTGCGCGAACAGAAACGTTAACATATGCTACAGAAATGCACGAATTTGAAATGAAGTTAATTTAAAGTAGAAGTTTGGCAAAACAGGAAACAGTTGAAAAATAGACGCATTCTCATGTTAACGCTAGTCCAGGTTAGTTTGTCGACAAGTCATCGACGACTTACCTTCCGATGATAAATGAAGTTAAAATATTGAATAATGGTCGTGGGTATAAAGAACTTTCTTAGCTCTTCTCGGAAAAAGTATTTACATATAATCATGAGAAACGATGCAACTTTTGAATGCTCATACGGCGCGCGGCGTCGAAACACAACATAGGCCTTTTAATATCTATTATTCGATGCTGCGATTATCCTAATGCGAGCTCGAAAAACCGCGCCTAACACAGTGCGGCCGGCGTTAAATGTATGCTAGCGCCTGCAAGACTTTAGGAATTCTTCACGCATAGCACCTAACAGTGCGGGCCCATGTTAGCGCCTACAAGACCGCATGAATACTTCTCGCATTGCGCCAAACGCAGTGCAGTCGGTCAGTTAGCGTGAAACACAACAAGGATACCGAATACTCGCATCAAACGTCTGGCAAGGGTGACTTTAAGTTACCGCGGCACCTTCAGCTGTATTTTTTATTAAATCAAACGGTGCCAAGAATCTTACGACGTTTTTTATCGGTGCATGTTCCTCCCTCTCCCATCCCTCTTTCGCCCTTGCTAAAAGTAGCGATTGTGACGGAAGCCTAATAGCTCTTCCAGCTTTAGGGTCAAAGCTCTGGCTGGATCGAGCCGTGCAATAACCATTTTTATTCCAAATAAAAATGCAAAGCGCCTGAAAGCTATGCAACTCGGTGCGCTCGGACGGAGCACTCATTTTAATTGGTATGTAAATCGCGGTGTCGCGTTCCGTCGTCGGCAATAGCGTCGCGACGCGGTGACGTGTGGCGCCGCACAGTGGATCGAGTCGATAGGAGAGATCGAACAAAATTTGGAAATTTTAAACGCTCATAACTCCGTTTGTACGAAACTTTGAAGTTCTGAAATCGGTCCATTGGTTTTCTCGTGAAATTTTCTTCATGAGGCACGCTTTATTTTGCAATGAGGGACCACTATTTCTGGTACACGATAGAAATAACATTTTCGTGCCATTCATTTCTCCATATGAAGGTGCGTTCAGGTGCTGATATGGATGAACCAAAAATATTAATTGTTTATTGCAATATGAATCATAAACTGCATCTAATAAAATGAACATCATGCTGAAAAAAAAAAGGCAGAATCATCTTGACCAAGCGTTCGCTACTGAAAAACGATCAAATAATTTAGTTCGTTACATCGAGCTGTTAGTTTGGTAACTGAATTATTTTTCATTCCGGTTCAATCCGTATGTAGGGAATAAAATGCCGCATAGTGGATCGAGTCCATAGGAGAGGCCGAACAAAATTTGGAAACTTTAAACGCTTATAACTCCGATTATACGAAACTTTGAAGTTCTGTAAGCGGTCTCATGGTTTGCTCATAAAATTTTCTTCACGAAGCACCCTTTAAAATTTAAAGTGTGACAAAATAAACATCAAAATTTGTACTTTTAGTCGAAAATTTCCTGTCCGACCTCTCTTGTTGACTCGATCCACTGTGCGCCACACGGCGACATCGTGCTGCGTCTCATCAGACATGCGCGTGAGCACAGCATAGCTAATCGTCGTTTTCACGTGTTTACCTGCCATTTGACGTCGAGCAAGTTCTTTGTAAACTACGCGCCAAGGAAGGAAGGGAGCCTAATAATGCACATTTCACCGAGACTTACCCGTGTATTATGGGGGCTGTCCTTCGTGATCTCGGGGATTCGGGGGTAATGTCCTTGGAATGTTACGGTACGTGACTTGGGGAGGATAGATTTGGAGACTTTCAGGGTACTCGAAAAAATTCCTGATTCTGGTTGGTAAAGAGGCATGTTTATAGTTTTGACCTATCATAAAGCTCAAAAATCAAGTTGTTTAGAACCAAAGGGTTTAGACGTGCCTCAGACAAGATCAAAAATTCCGGAAAATCAATCCAACAGAGTTAACCAAAATTAACCTAACTGAATTCTACGTCCCCTAATTTTTTCCTATATATTTTTTTATGAGAAAATTAAGCCGTATAGACCGCGTAACCTCCGTTTAATTTATTTTTTAGATTATCAAAAATAAATTAATTTCAAAGCAGAATTTTGCTTTGATTTCTTTCATCTTCGGTCGCATCGTCAGTCGTCACCGAAACCATCTAAACCTGGTTTAGTGCAGTATCCTCGAAACGAAATTCCATAAATAAAAATCTCTATCAAGTATTCCAGCTCACAGATTAGTCCCAAATTCGCACCTAAATTGTTTTTCGGCTTCGTTAAAAGCTCGATACTGTTTTTTGTATTAGAATTCGTGGTAATTCATCCACTACAATAAGAAAACAGTACCCTAAAGCTCAAGCAGAAACTTCTGCTTTAAACGCCCTTTTTCGTGGAAAATCTACGAGTCGAAAAATACCTCGATTATCGCGTTCTTTAAGCACTTGTACACGACTGAAGGTCTCCTAATCGTCGATGGTAGCGACACGTGACGCTTTTACAATTATCAAACTAAAATTAGTCTCACGGGATAAAGTAATTAATCATCTCAATCCCGAAATTCGCTCTACAAGCGAAGGACTGCCGAATGTTGCCGCATGATACCAACAAAATAACTCTATATCACCATTCGGGATCAATTAAAAAAACTAGCACAAACTTCTCCTCGTGTTCGAGGCCCACGATTTATTGTTCTCGCGGGGGGGGGGGTGGAGGGGAGCTAAAATTTTAAAAGGTCAGGGCAAAAACTTTCACCCTTTCTCAAAAGAACATAGGCACTCTAAGGCAATACAATTAAAAGGAAAGGATTTGATTTTTTTCTTCTCGTCACTACACGAAAATTTTCCGATCATCGGAATGAATATTTCAGAAAAATCGCTTCTTTAATAAAGGAAACCAAAAATGCTAGGCTTCACAACTGACGCTAACTATGCGTTGTAGCACATTTCTAATCGCAAGTCAAGGGTTTTATCTTTAATTATTATTTTGGCTCGAGAAGATCTAGAAAGGCAAGCAACTTTTCCCCGAAGTCTACACGAGTACACACGTCCTAAGAATTTCAGGGAAATTAATTTTCTGATGTATCGACAATTTTTTGTACGCATTGGACTGAGAAATGTTTAAAACACTTGAAGTTGGAACTTTGATATATCTTCAAGAATTTACTCAGAAAAAAAAATTAACAATACCTGCGTGGCTCGGTTGTTTTTTACGATATCCCGATGCTGGTCATTGTATTTTTTGCGAAACACACCTCGCACCATTTTGACGTATTAGAAGTCTGAACCATCGTTCCCAAATGCTGACCGATTATTCAGGGTTGCCACAGTCAGGGAAAACCGGGACATGTAAAGGAATCTTAAAAAGTCAGGGAAAACCGGGAAATGTGAGGGAAAATGACGAAAATTTCAGGGAAAATTTGTTAAAGCACCTTCATTTACTTTCTAGAATGGGTTTGAGATTTTGAACAAGAAATTTCGCCTGAAGACTATTTTCATGCATGTCCTCTTAACCATTCATCTCACCTTCAATTGTCAGGGAATTTCACCAAGATCTGTCAGGGAAATCAGAGAAATGTCAGGGAATTTCATTCTCTAAATTCTGTGACAACCCTGATTATTGACCCTAAAATTAAAATTACGTAACATTTTATAATTAGACTCGAAATGAGGTAACAATGCGTAGAACCGATCATCCCTCTCTTTTCCAATTCCAAATCTTGAGACTACAATTTGGCACCATCGGGGACTGTTGAGTCTCTTAATCGGTCGAAAGTCATAACTCGAGACCATCAAACAGGAATAGCTTCAATTAGACTAATGGCGCCGGCAATGAAGAAAACAGGGTGAAGGTTAGCACTCTCGAACCGTTGAGCAAATGTTGTCAACAAGACGAGGGCAGCCCTGCCTTTCGCCTGAAAGTTGAGAAAAAAAACCCCTCGACGATGCGTGAAGCTCGGGGTAATGTTCCCTCGATGTGACAGCGATGAGCAAAGGATGTCGGACATTGGTAAGCCAGTTTTCAAGGACATGGTCAGCGAATAAACTTGAATATCATCGGACAAGAGTTTTCCGAATCACCTTTTGAAGTTGAAGGTTCCCCGAGGATGAGTGGTTTCCTCATTATTTATTATTGTTTTATGACGCGGTCTACGACGATGAGAACTGATTATCGTGAGCATTTTAAACCAGCCTGTAAGATGATGGTAGATTCGACGCATCTCTCTCAGACGAGGAACATTTAGTTTTTAATTTTTCGTAAACACGATGGCTACAGTGCAAAGTCACGGATCTCCACTGCGGTGTGCCAATATCTTCGTTTCTATTTTATTTTTTCGGAGAGATTGAAGTCACCTATACATATAACTTGAAAGTTAAAAAGTAGGAGAAAAATAGTGCTCGAAATAGCGGAATAATCTGCTAACAAAGAGGAAAAATCAGGGAAGTGTTCAAGAAATTAAGTTAAGTAGTTTTCCAAAGAAAAAATGAAGTATGACCGGAGATCTGTAACGCCACAAACATGGTTTCAATTCGAGATTTCACAGTTTAGCCATCGATACACTTGTCCAGAAAATATAATACTTAGGCCAGGTGGGCCTTTCTTGGCTTCTGGGAGGGGTCCGGGAGGTATTTTTGAGATAATTTTGAAGATCCAAACGTTTTGACAGCAATTTCAAGCTGGTTTTTTTTCGGGAAATTGATTAAAATAACACGTCAAAGATGACAGGGATGTCATGCACTTATTCCAAAAAAGTTTTCATTTTTTAGAAAGGTGGACCTAGAAGATTTCTGGCGAAGATCATCTCCCCGACTCTCCATACTAGTTCTCCCATCAAAATTCTCGACCCGATAGCGGCTTCGAATCGTTAATTCTTTGACTCATGATTAATTTTAATCATCTTTCTTCTTTTGCAGATGACATGGCAGAGAAATCGGCCAGGGAAATAGTTTTGCACGATGTAGATCCCACCGCACTTCGACTTTTAGTCGACTATTCCTATACTGGCGAAGTACAAATTACAGAAGATAATGTTCAGGTAAGATCGTTTATTTATTTTGTTTTCCACCCAGAATTATATGTCTAATTTGACCATCGGCTTCGATCTTCCATGGAAAATTGTATCCTTAATGCCCATAGAAAAATCAAAATTAGTTCAAAGTATTTTTCGGTCAAATGTTGTGTATGTACAAAATCCAAATACTTGATATATTACAACCTGATGAGATCTCGGAATTTTTTGAGACATGTCCTCGAATCCAGAATTAATCAATTGGCCACATTTTGAAATTAGGAACTGACTCGTTTTAGAAACTACGTATGTTTTTCTAAGCATATGCGTGTTTTTATCCAAGAGCCAGAAATCGTAGTTCTTAGTTGAGGGGCTTGGAGGACAAGGCGCATAAGTGCAGTTTTTGAAAAAAATAAGATATTAATGATTTCAAGTAAAACTAGTCTTGATGCATATTCTGTGAAACATTTGCTTCCAAAATCTTTTTAAGCATCAAAAATTTAGTTTGAACTTTCTTTCCACCACAAGGATCCATTTAATTTCGAAACTTTAAACACGTATTTCTCGAAGTAGCAAATACTGCACATGCTCCTTGTCCTCTAAGCCCCTATGGAAAATGTAGTCCCATCGATCGATCGACTTTCAAATCGTTCTTGAAAGTACCGAAGAGCCACCTGCGGGGTGATTATTGAAGTTGACTAATAAAGCGATAGACTCGATAATGGAGTGATCATCTTGGTTGGAACGGGCGGCTGTTATGGACCAAGGTTGAAAATGATGGACTAACTTTAAGATCTCTCGTGGGTTGCTGTTAGTTAGTCTATTCTATTACTTACCCCCTTGTCCATTGCAACCATCCGCCTCCAATAGGATCCCTTCGTTTTAATATGTTTTTCTTTGTTTATCAATTTCAATTGGACGTATTTCTGTCAAACGGAACTATGTGCATCAAGACACGAGCCCTGAGACCCTTTATGCGTAATAGGGCTCACGCCATGCACATAGTTCCGGTTGGCAGGAATACGTCCAATTATCAGCCCGCTGTGGTAACAATGAACCTGAACCTTCTTGATATTTTCTCAAATGAGAAAGGCAGTACTAAGTAGAAAGGGCGGAGATTCCTAACAGAGCCCCTCTTCCCGTCAAACTGCATCAATAGCGAGCATATCTCATCAAAGCTAATGGAGGAGCGCAAGACCGAACGTCGAACGTGCGTGCCGTGTTCCGCCGTGCTAAGGAAAAACGTCGTATGAACATTCAAGCGTTGCCAAATTTCCTCCAATAAAATGTTCATTTTTGACGGAAGCAACACTGAAAAAAAAACACATTGGATCTAGAGTCCAGACTCTTGAAAACATTGACAAGAAAAAATACTCTTGATTCAATCCGATATTTGCTTGAATCAAAACGAGATCCGCTTAAATTAAGAGGCTTTGTTCTTGATTTAAGCTAGATTCTGATTGAATCAAGAGTACTTTTTTTTGTCGATGTTTTTAAGAGTCTGGACTCTAGATCCAATGTGTTTTTTTCCAGTGAATGAATATATTTCATTGAAATTTTCAGGAACTTTAGTTGAAATTACGAACAAAATTATCTGAAAAATTGTAGGAAAAATAATCATAAATTTCCCCCAAAGTTCGTGATTTACAAAAAAAATTTGGCAACGCCTGAAGGTCCATACGGCGTTTTTCCTTAGCACGGCAGTGTTCATTCATGTTTTTGCCCGCCTCGTCGAACCCGACCGTTCCGCACGAAAAAGAACCACCCAAGTCCAGGAAAATCTCTACATAGATACGCGGTTCTCGCTAAGCACTGCAGTAATGAGAGGCGGCACGGGCCGTCAAACCCCCGACGAGATTTTAATAACGCTCGTTCGGCGGAAATACCCGACTTGGGGGTCTTAGACATGGAAATTAGCGGATCGACTGGCAGCAAGCACGGAATTCGAGGTCGATGCTCCCGGCGCTGCTCCCGCGCGCGCCGGGTTGTGGCCGCCCCGCTCGAAGGCGCCGGCTGCAATGCCGCCGCGGTCGTCGTGCATAGCCGGCTGCATAACTCCCTTGCTCGAAGGCGCGGCGTGCTCCGCGCCTAAGATGCCGCGTAATGCACAAGTTTCGTCCGCCTCTCCCCCTCACTTTTCTGCAAGCCGCGCGTCTAGCCCGCCTTGTTGTCAAGTTTGACCGTGGATTTTCAATTTTCTGAAGGATTTTGTCGTGTCTTTCTGCTGTCTGGCACCCTGGTCGTCTCCCGTCGCTTTGCCATGTGTCGTTGCCGCAAAGCTACTTTTGATGTCATTCGGATTTCCTGCTTGTCGCATGTCGTGGTGGAGAGGGGGAGGGGGTGGAACATTATCCGGACGAGAGCTTTGGAGGAACATGGGGGGTTAAGATTTTCTCACGCTTCTAGGAGGAAATGAGCGGTTGAGACATGCGTTGAAATCGGTTTGTATGTATCGAGAAAAATTATTAATCGTATAAACATGTTTATCAAGTATATACTGTATTGGTGGAAGAGAAAATTTACCTCGAAAAACGAAATGACAGCACAAAGATGTAATCACTCAAAATTCTATAGAAGTAGGTCCAAAATTGGAAGTAGATAAAGCGTAAAGTGGGCTCAATTGAAGTATTGATTTATTTGTATTTTTAATTTTTATGAAAGAAATTATTATCATCATGAGGCAAAGAATGTTTGTTTTTGGGAGTGAAAGCATTTGTTGAAATTCACCTGCGTAGTACTGATTATTCTGATTGTGTCGATATATTCATTATTTCAGGGCAGTCGCAATTAGACATGTTTTATTCTATCACTTCAGTAGTTCAACCTATTGTTTCCGTATGTAGGGTATCAAAAATGTTTAATTCAGGTCCCGGTCATTAATGGTAAATTTTTCGATCATCTGCACATTTATACCGTTCTCCGAAACTTCCTTATGATGAACTGAAAATGCATTGGAGCTGACGCACTATTTGAAAATGTCATCTCAAAACTTGCCAAAAAATTATTTTGCCATTCCTTTTCTGCGATTCGTTCGTCTGAAGCATGCTTCTAAATCCAAAATTGCCCTTGAAATACCAAGCAATCAAATCTTCACCCCCTGGTATTTTTCATTCTCGTTTCTTCATTTTCCTGAAGAATTAACTCCAGTTTATGTGGTTCGTTATAAATATATTACGAATTCATGAGATTTCAGTAAAACTATTTAGAATAAGGTCAGCAGATGGATACCGTGAACAAAATACTGTCTCAAAAGAGTCGAAATGTTAAAATAACAAGGCAACAGAAACGTCTTCCTGAGAAATCTCTCCTCCGTTCGCGGAAGCATATTTTTTATCTCGGGGTTCAATCAAAAGAATGGAACACAAACACCGATCAGTCAAAACAAAGACTACATCCTTCTCGCAAAAATCCTCAATATGTCTTTGTCTTTGCTGTAAAGTTTCGTCACTTGAGGGTAAAGTAGTTTCTCGCCCCTCTCTCAACTTCATCCTGCGTCTCGTTTCTTATCCCCAAACTTTTTTCCTCGCGCATCCTCCTCCCCCCCCCCCCCCCCTCATCTTTGCCGGTCGCCTTTCCCGAAAATGTTGCTCTTTTGGATGCGGAACACGCTAGTTGAGTTCTATTTAAAGTTTAGGTAATTTCGGAACAGGGCTGCCATGTATACAAAGTATATATTGTTGACTGCAGCAGTCGATGGAAAGAGTTTTACAATTATTTCTATGTCGTCGCCTCCTCTTCTTCTGCCCCTTTCTCTCCTTTCTCTTCTCTTTCTTCTTCTCTTCCGCCTCCTTCCTCATATTTATTATTTTTATTACACTTTCAATCCGATAGTCATGTAATTTGAGCTACAAAAAAGTAAGAAGTTGGCATAATTATGGGCGTTCTGTGGGAAGAACACTTACAGACCAGTTTTCTACCGTATCTTTGTGAAACAAGCGACTTAATTTAAATACGCATTTTTTAGAATTTTCTACCAAGAAAAAAATGCTCCTAAATGAGGCGAAATTGATGCGTATGCGATGGAAAGGGTTGTCTATATATCAAGCATAAATCTACTTCGTTCAACCGATTTTATATCCGATTTTAGAGAAAATTTGCTTGTCTGCAAATCCAAGTCATTTTTTTTCTAAGTGCGGGATGAACATGGACTCCTAAATAATGGTCAAAACCATCTTTGATCACAAATGGTGTGTTTTTGAAAATGAAAACCCTTCTCGCAGTGCAACTAATGCATCTATTTTTTATTGATGGGGAGTTGGTGCAATAAACGGTTTCTTGGAAACTATATCGTGCTCACCGATGATAGCATAACATCTTCTTGTCAATGGAATTATAATAAACCTGATGTTGCAAACCAGTGGCGTGGCGTGCTTTGCGATTTATCGATTGATCTGCCATTTAAACCTATGGAAAAGAATCGATAAACAGGGTGTTCGTAACAAACATCCTTATCGATTCTTTACTATAGCTTCAAATGGGGAAATATTGATAATCGATTGTTCGCGCCACGCCACTGTTGCAAACTCCAGCTAGAGCAAAGAGAAGAGCTATTTTTTATGAACATCACGATGAGTGCATCAGGAAGGTCTGAAATACAATCCATAAAAATCAACTCTTATTTTTCCTCTAGCTGAGGTTTGCGATAAGTCCATATTAAAGAGACGGCTGTACCCAAAAAGGCCGAAATAGGCACCTGAGCATGTGAACCCTTCTTGAAAACTTCCTCTTTATTTCTCCAAAAGACAACACCGTGGAAGCTCGGCTCCCTTTCACCCCCACGGTAAAACTTTTTGTCCCGACACCTCGACTCTGCGAGCTTGTATTTGCATGCCCTAAGGCAAATTGGTTCGAAATCCCCAATGAAAATTCTCCAGGTCTCTTTATTCGCTGTTTCTTTAATAAAGTCTCTTGATTATATCCGTCAAGTTCCTTGAGAGTGACACATCAATAATGTCGTGATAAGGAAAAACGTCCTATGAACCGGCAGACGTTTTCATATTTCCTCCAGTAAGGTACGAATTTGCAGGGAGGATTGTGTATGATTTTCTTAGAAATTTTCATACGATTTTGTTCGCAATTTAATCTAAAATATCTTAAACTTCTAAGAGGAAATATCCATAACTTTCCTCTAAAATATATTTTTTATCCCGGAAACTTTTGCAACTCCCAAATGTTCGATCGGGACTCTTTCTTAGCATGGCAGAAGAGTCAACTAAAATCGCAGTGATCACCAGACCATTTATACAATTCTTAACCGTTAATGTCGTCATTGAAGCAGATCGTGCAGATCGTGTTTTTTCAAACAAATTCAAACAAAGAACGTCGCGTTAAAGTGGTTTGATGGGATTTATGCAAATCATTCTTAGATATCCACATTTTTTCCGGTTTCAAAGGGTGGCAAATTTTGAAATCATTGAAACAATCAAAATATTTTTCGGAACATTGACAATGTCGCATCAAAAAATCAGTGGAATTAAGTTAAGATGCAAGACGAACAAGCGAAGTACGCTCAGTTAGTATCGCATGCAATGAAGACGGGACGAATATCATCATAACTCCTGGATACAACTATTCGACCTCTGCGGATGTCCGTGTTGCGTGCGCCAGAATTGAAGGCGTTTTGATTCTCCAGCTACCCACCGCTTGAACTACGACACAGCGCGCGGACAAGTTAAACGTTACGTGTCGCGATACTTACATCCCACATTTGACTGCATGTGTTCGTGTCAAAGAGATGCCTTTTTAGTGTGAACGAAAACGGAAGGCGCTCCATCATTTTGGATACTCGCAGTGCAGCTTGCCGCGGGTGAAGTGGCGAGTGCCTGAAAAGTCCAAATCGTCAAAAGCGCCCACCATTCTTCGTTTAAACTGCATATAGCGGGCTACATTGCGAGGATCCAAAATGATGGAGCGCCTTCCGTTTCCGTTAACACTAAAAATGCATCTCTTTGACACGAACACATTCAGTCAAGTGTGGGATGTAAATATCGTGACACGCATCGTTTAACTTGTCCGCGCGCTGTGTCGCAGTTCAAGCGGTAAGTAGCTAGAGAATCAAAGCGCCTTCAATTCTGGCGCACGCAACACAGACATCCGCAGAGGTCGAATAGTTGCATGCAGGAGTTATGATGATATTCGTCCGGTTTTCACTGTATGCTATACTAACCGAGCGTATTTCGCTTGTTCGTCTTACATCTTATAACTTAATTCCAGCGTTGTCTATTGCGCTGATGAAATTAACTATTACTGATTATTTTGTTGCGACATCGTCAGTGCTCTGAAAAATATTTTAATAGTTTTCAATGGATTTAAAATCGTTACCAATCGTTAAAATTGTTTACTCTCAAAAAATGTACGTATCTGAGCATGATCCGTAGAGTTTCCGTTGATCAACTTTACCGAGTCATCCTTTGCTTGGATTTTTCCCTTTCCTGCATAAATAATTTTGACGTTTAAGTGCGAAATTTTCAAAACACAATTCTGATTAAGCACAAGGAATTTTGTACCAAAACGATGACAATCCATCTTGCGAAAATCTTGAATCCGGGCCACCGGATCATGTTTACAACAACGCACAGTGGATCGAGTCAATAGGAGAGGTTGGACAAAATTTGGAAGCTTTAAACGCTTATAACTCCGCATATACAAAACTGCGAGGTTCTAGAAGAGGTCCAATTGGTTTTTTCGTCAAATTTGATTCTAGAAGCACCCCTTAAAAATTAAAATGTGACCAAATAAACATCGAAATTTGCGTTTTTAGCCAAAAGTTTAATGTCCAACCTCTCTAATTGACTCGATTCACTGCGCGACGTGAAGCTAAAATTGAACTTCCGAAACTGGAATCGCTTCTCGGGGTGAAAAACTTAAACGTGTTTGTCGCGATTTCCCTTGAGGCGGGAGTACGAATCGATGTTTCAACTCAATTCTGATGTCGTCTTGTTATTGTTGCAGGTCTTACTACCAGCCTCGAATCTTCTGCAAATAAACCTAGTGCGTGAAGCCTGTTGTAAGTTCCTTTTGCGTCAGCTGCATCCTTCCAACTGCCTCGGAATTAGGAGTTTTGCAGGTGAGTGAAACCATTTCTCTGATCGTGCACGGAATACATGATTTGTATTGTGGCTATTGAATGCCTGGTTCTACGGGGTAATTTAAAACTATGCTCTTAAATATCCGAAGGAGACTCTTCGGGCTAATACAATTTTCTTGTGTATAAAGTAACTTATTCTTCAAGCTTTATCTCTTTTGAGCCACTATTCCTAGAAAATTCGAAGCAACAATCATTTTGAAAATTTTTAATGACATTTTTGGATCATTTTGGAAAAAGAAATTGTTATATTGAGGTATTTAAAGAAGATTGCCTCATTTATAACTTGCTTTAAAAAGGAGAAACTTACCAAGCTAATCCTTAATTAAAACGCTAAGTGCAGAAACGGCATTTCTTAGTCGCGGGAACTCAAAATCTCCGCTAACGTTTCATCCATTATAATAAAAGCAAATTCCATGGCATTCTTTCAAACTTTTACTGAATTGCTTTCATGACTTTACAATGCTGAAAACGGAAAATTTCAGAAAATTCATTGAATAGTTTCCTCTCTGATACATAAATTAACAGTGAATTTTTGGAGACAGCGCAACCAAGAAATGTCTTTTTTGCACCCAACACCACAATTACCAAGATAATATAATCACCGCGAAATCTGTTGACCAGCATCAGATGTCTGGTTAACTATGCATTTAGTAACGCTAACTAGGCATGCAGTTCATTCTACGAGGCATCTGTTGGCAACAGATGCCTCGTACTTAGATGCCTCGTACTTAGATGCCTCGTACTTGGATGCCTCGTAGATGCCTGTTGCTAGCCTCTAGATTTTCTAACGACCAAATACAACACTGAAAAAAAATTTTCGGCGTTTCTACGAGGGTCCGTTGGTACCTTTACCATCTCACTTTTTTACCAATTATTGGTAATTTTACCAAGACAGACTGGTAAGCTTACTTAAAAACCGGTATTTTTACTGTTTTTTCCAGGTAAGAATACCCTCTTTTATTGGTAATCAATTCCCGGTAACTTTGTCATTTTATCTCGGTAATTCTACCACAGTCGATAAAAAATATTGGCGTTTAGCAAGGTCCGGTAAAATTACCGAGAAAGTTCATTAATTTTACCCAGATTTCTCAGTAAAATTACCAATTCCATAAATGGTAATTTTACCAAGAAAAAACTGGGATCAAATAGAACCCTGAATTCTTGGTAATTTTACCCTTTTCTTAGTAAATACACCGAGATTTTTTTTCAGTAAAGGTCATTCCCATTCTTTTCATCCGTACGTAGCTTTCCACCCTCGAGAAAATATATCTCCAAGCGATTTTTTGGCGTAAGTTCGAAAAAAGCACTATAGACCGTCAAAGGAAACAAGAGACGGACAGCGGCACGGAATGAGAAGAGAGGGAGCAATGAGATAAATTAGACAGGAGGATCGAAAATAATTTCTCTGTAGCTCAATCAGCGTGTTTGTCTTGAGCCAAGAATCCAGTGTCTCGTCCTAGGGTCCGGGCGCAGCACAGCCAGCGCAGAGCTGGATCCAGCCTTTGTGCAAATAATCACCTCCTCGTCCTTTGAAAATCCACCCTGCGTACACGCCAGATCGCAGGGAAACTAGTTTTAGGTACTTGGAGAAATAAGTACATAACCTTCCTTGTAAGTGGCTCCACGATAGTTAGGTATTCGTAGCCAGCCGCTGCTGTCACAAAACATGTTTTCCAAAAACCTTTATTCATTCTCTCGATATAGCTCTTTGCCTGGAGTTTTCTCACGGATTTTGTTTTCTTCGTAACTGGATAGGCATTTTTACATTGGGTTACGAGTTGCTGGAAAAGTAGGTTCTAATATTATCAGGTGGCATGGCTTTGACAAGTAGGAAAGGGACAGTCACGAATACATTGGAGGTGTCCGAAAAAATCAATTCCATGTAATGTAATTTTTGTCGCTGAATCCATAAATGGCCTCTTTTTTCCAAATTTCTTTGTAAGATCAAATCGTACAAAATAATAATCCGAAGCTCCAATCAGGGTGTCTACAAGTCTGGAATTTCGGAAAGTCCGGAAATAGTACTAATTTCTTAAGGGCGGTCCGGAAGTACTGGAAAAGTGCGGAAATTCCGCAAGGAGGTGCGGGATTTTTTCTGTTTTTGTCGCAGTTCGAATAAGAAATTCAAATTTTTGGAATTTTTCGAAATTCGTCAATTGGAGGTTTTGCAAAAGTAATGAATTTTTCTGTAAAGAAGGTATTGCATTTTTTTGGAATGTGCTGAAAAAGTACTGTAAAAGATCTGATTTTTGACCAGCCTGTTTTAGAAGACACCCTGTCAAAAAATTGTGTGTTCGAAGACATAATGCAGAACGCTCGGGTAGAAATTGTATAGTCTTTAGCTTAATTTGGCAACAGCGTTCGCATCCTTTGCGCTGCAAAAGCTCGTGCGCCACCTCGAGTGTTATTAGAGTGGTTCATGTTTTGATTCCGTCCTAAGTGTTAGCTTTTGCGCTCCGTTGCCAACCTAACGTGTTTCAAAGATTATTCATGTTTCGGTCCTGTAAACTCATACTCAGGGTGGCAAAATTTCATACAAAAGAAAATCTTGAAATTTCACGTGAAATATTCCATGACATTTCAGAAATTTATGAAAGACATCGAAAAATACCGGTTCCTATTCTTGTTTCGCAAAATGTAAAAATTGCGACTTTCTTCCATTTTTGTGTATTTGAGTGCGGGTTGCATACTCTAGCCCCTGAAAAATATGAAATATTTCACAGCCTCGTGAAATTTCATGAAATACTTCATTGAAATTCCAGTCTTTCATTTCTTTCTTACGTTTCATGCCACCCTGCCATACTCAGCTTCAGTGAAAGGAAAACTACTATTCCCCCCCTGCGACGCTTCCTCAGCATGATATGTCAGTAGTCCTGAAATCCAAGTCTGACAATTTAGGTATAAATCTCAACCCTGAGTTTCGAGTTCCACAGTTCCCAGTGGGGGGGAGGGGGGGCAGTAGGTGACAGGGCCAGACGGACGGTCGCCCCAACGCGACGCCACGCGAGGGAGAGGGTTGGTCTTCCGGATTAGCGCCGCCAATAAAAAGACGGGCCAAACAGGAACAGGGTTGACTCGCTGAGATTGTTCTGGGGATCAATTGACCCACTTCTGGGACTCGATTCTTATACTCCTCATCGTTGTTATTGATGTTCCTCGAAATGTTTCATTGCCGATGCGTCGCCACCCCCGAAAGCCCCTCTTATCGCCCTCCCGCAAAGCACTATCCCCCTCCCCCGGGATTTGATGTCGCTATGCAGGATGCAGGTCGTCTAGAGTGAGACGTTTTCATTGGTTTCAACTAGGACTCGTGTCAACGCCGCACCGTGCATTGAGTCAATGAGAGAGGACGGACAAAATTTGGAAACTTTAAACGCTCATAACTCTGTTTATATCAAAATTCGAGGTTCTGAAAGTAGTTCCATTGAATTTCCCGTGAAATTTTCTTTAATAAGAACCTTAGATTTTGCGAACACTCTACAATCAATCGGTATTTTAGAATCATCTGCTTGTTTCCTTCACTTCCGAGCAATTCCTGAGCAATTCCAGACTTCGCCAGTCAATAGATTGGCAGGCTAGGAGGGAAAAGGTCCAAAAAATCATCCTTCTACCGTGCCCACGCGGGATTTTGGCTGTCTGAGCCGAATCCTCTCTCGAAAGCGGAGACGAGATGAAAAATGGGACCGACGACAAGGAATGTTGCCGGTTCGCCTCCAAAATCGTGTTTTCTACCGTCATTTTACCGTTATTTGTGCGAGAAAAGTCGGGCATTTCCTATCGATCCTGACAACCTCGGACTAGAGATAACCTACGGGCTTATCGGCCTCCATAAATAACGTAAAATGGACTGCCGACTCGGCCAGTAAATAGGCCTATCACGGTTGTTTAGGGCTGAATTGTTTCTTTTATCGGGTTAAATCACTTTTGGACTGTTCGCGATGTTTATGTATTCCGACACATAATGGTAATTATCTATGATTTTCATGAACTCTGAAACAATTGCAATCACATTTTTGAAAAAAAAAAGGAAATCGCGTTTTTGGGGGGGTTTTTTAGTCGTATTTTTGGCATTTTCACATTCGGAGGAATTTGTTAAAATTAAACAGTTAAAACAAGTCCAAGTTTTTGTGGTAATGTCCTTTAGTAAAGTTATGTGGTGTTTTGAAGATTTCTTTCCGGAATTTTTCAAAAAAGTGTAAAATGTCCAAAAAGCTGCGTTAAATGTTATACCGTAGAAGAGATTCTGTTGAGCGAAATCTTTTTTTGTTAAGTTGGGTTTTTTGAGTCTAAAACTCAACTTTTAAAATTATCTAGGCGAAATGTATATTGAATTTCTACAAAGAAAATGTTCAAATTTCTTGGTCCTTAGTCACATTTTTAGTCCTTTATTCAATATTTTATGAACATTACCAACTATACGCTCTTTACAGATCGCATCTTAAAACATCGTTAGCTATGCAAGCGTGTATCCAAAAAAAAAAATGTATCTCACAATGAGGGCTTTGAATAAATGAGTATTCCTGCTCTTAAGTTTTCATAACCTCCGAATACAATTTTGATGTAAAAACTAATTTCCTATCGGAAAGCCACCGACCGGGGCTGACTTTTAAGTTTCGAATTTCTAGACTGACAGAATCTTGACAATTTGACTTCATATTGACCACTGTTCTTCAAGCCCATCTATAAGCACCTACTTGTGTAAGAAAGCTGATTGAACTTACATTATTCCTGAAGTGAATGAAAAATAGTCGCTCCATATCGCAAAATGTATTCCAATAAATGATCATGTTGTTAATCAGACCCAAGCTCTTCACAAAATTGTCTCTCGCCCGCGTGTAAGATCCCCGCCTCAAAAAGGGGATACAACTTTAGAGGAAACATGGAAAATAATCCCATCCTCGATCCCAGCCCCAGCTACTTACTTTGGCGTATCAACGATGTTGAGTGCGTGAGGAGCGCTCGACTTAACTACGAACACGACACGGCTCACAGTGGAGCAAGTCGATAGGAGATACTGGACAAGATTCAAAATCTTACATATCTTCGTTATGAGAAACGTATACTGCCGTGCTAAGAGAGAACGCCGTATGAACATGCGAGAGTTGCCAAATTTCCTTCAGTAAAATGTTTATTTTTGAGGAAAATTATGATTATTTTTCATTGACATTTTCAGGAACGTTTGGTGAAATTGTGAGCAATATTATCTGAAAAATTGGAAGAAAAATACCCATAAGTTTACAAGAAAATTCTCGTTTTATCAAAGCAAATTTGGCAACGCCTGAAGATTCATAGGGCGTTTTTCCTTAGCACGGCAGTATAAGGGAAAAGGGGTTCTTTCGGTTTGCTCGTACAACACCCTTTCAGACGAACCCCTGAAAATGGTGTCTACTTAAACAGGCTAGCAAAAAATCAGTACCTTTAAGGAACTTTTTCAGCGCAATCCCAAGAAATTCAGTACCTCCTCGACATCAATATTCAGTACTTTTTCAGTACCTCCAGTCGACGAAATTCGAGAAAATTCAAAAATTTGAATTTCTCGCTCGAATCGCGATAAAAATGGCAAAAAAATGAAATAAACTCCGGCCCTCTTGCGGAATTTCCGCACTTTTTCAGTATTTCCGGACCGCCCTTAAAAAATCAGTACTATTTCCGGACCGCCCTTAAAAAATCAGTACTATTTCCGGACTGGTCCACTGTGCGGTGGGGGCCACGGCCACGCGCGCTATGAGCTCATGAAAAAACGAGTATCGCGTGCTGCGTTCCTTCCATTTGAAGGCGTTTGAATTATTTACCAGCTGCACCGTGCAATTAACCAAAGAGGGTTTGATTGCTCCGCCACGAAGTTTTTTATCGAGTCGAATCAAAGGCAACTAGTGAGCAAAGCCGGAAGAGGCAGGGCGTTAACCTGTGTTTTGTATCATTCTGTTGATTTTTTTTCTTTTTATAGGCCGCAGGGTGATATCTAACGACTTTTCACTTTTTTCAGTGTCTGGATCCTCCACTTTTCATTGAAGCTAATGTCGTTGGCACAAATAGCTTTGAATAACTCTCCGTCCGGCTGGCGTAGTTAATTTAGCATTTTTTAAGTATAAAATCAGCATTTAGAAACTTCTCGGACATCTTTAAACAATACACGGTGATCTTGGGTTAAATGACCGTACTGCAGGAGCGTGTTCTGTGGGTCAAAATGAGACTCTTTTGTTCCATTAAGTTTTTTCTAAAAGCGCCCCCAGTCGGAGCTACGCCCCCCCCCCAAATGTCGAGAAGTAAATCGTTTTTCCTAAATTTTGGCAACAGTCGCGAATCAAATCTCATGATTTGGACTCCCCTTTACTTTTATCCCTGAATTCATAAATGGTGCAAAAAAGTATAAAAATCTCAGTTTAAAGAAGGGGGGTTTGGGAGTATTTCGGCTCCTGCAGTCTGGCCGTTTAACCCTGGATCACACTGTATGGAAGTTAGCATTTTTTAAAGGTGAAATCAGCATTTAAAACTTTTTGTATTAGGTTTTTTCCTAAAGTGCCCCCAGTCGGAGCTACGCCCCCCCCCAAAAAAAAATGTCGAAAAGTAAATAGTTTTTCCTGAATTTTGGCAACGGTTGCGAATCAAATCTCATGATTTGGACTCCCCTTTACTTTTATCCCTGAATTCATAAATGGACGTATTTCTACCAAACAGACCTATGTGGAGGTGAGAAATGTGGGGTGTGCTCGTTAGTTCTCTGGCCGCAAGAGTGAATGGGAATAATAAAGCGCCAGTGACGTCAGCGGCAATGATAGTGCGCACTCGAGCGAGGGGGAGATCGTTAGAGGGAGTCTTTAACTCATGAGCCCTGTGCACAACGCTCTCTTGCCATGCCCGCGGCTCATGACTGCCGCATTCAGTTGTCACATAGGTCTGTTTGATAGAATGTAATATCCCGCTTTTCCAATTCTTCAAAAGGAATCACGCCCACTTTTACATTGCTTCTTATGCAGCTTCAACGAGCACACCCCATATTTCTCACCTCCACATAGGTCTGTTTGGTAGAAATACGCCCAAATGATCTTAAAAAAATCTAAATTTAAAGAGGGGGGTTTAGGGGTGTTTCTGCAGTCTGGCCGTCTAACCCTGGATCATCCTGTATATAAGTCAGCACTTTTTAAATGTGAAATCAGCATTTAAAACTTTTTGTATAAAGTTTTTTCCTGCAGTGCCCCCAGTCGGAGCTACGCCCCCCCCCTCCCAAATTTCAGAAAGTAATTTCGGAAAAGCTGCATCAACATTTAATTTTTTTCCGTGAGAAATTTCGAAACGTCACAATCCAGTAAACCTTTTTCGACTCTCACTTCCGATACCCAATTAAACCCAACAGGTGCCCGCGGAAACGGTAATCGTCGCGTGTCGGCTCCGAATCGGTGACCGCCACACGCGGACCGGAGCACCTTGCCAGTCGTGTTCCGTCTGCTCGGAGCCCCCTCC
>NW_017566682.1:578669-678921 GCF_001854935.1 Bemisia tabaci
ACGCCCACCCCTCCCCCGCCTCCGTCCGCTCGCGCTCCGTCTCTCTCGCACCCCCGTCTCGCCGGACCCTCTCTCTCGCACACACTGTCTCGCTTGATCCCGGTCCTCGCACTTCATTTCGGCGCAAGATTAATGGACGTCGGGAACCCAGGATAAACGGCCTCTCAGGTGCTCGAGAGACGGGGGTCGGTGAAGGAAGCTTGCGGTCCCGGCTACCGAGCCGGGTTGACATTGAACCCTGGTGAAAATGAAAATGAAAAGTGGGGTTGGATTCTTTTAGCGCTGCGTCGTAAAACTCGACGGAGGGCGCTTGGGCCTCCATCAATGGCAAGCAGAATGGCAATTAGGTGACCGTTGGTTTTTTTTTTGGGATGATCAGGACGGCATCTTCCATAGTCATGTTCTGCGAAGAGCAGGGTTGCCACAGTCAGGGAATTCCGGGGAAACCGGGAAATGTTAGGGAATTTTAGGAAGTCAGGGAAAACCTTGAAATGTCAGGGGAAAATCGTCAAGTCACATTTATTTGCTTTCTCGAGTGGGTTTGAAGTTTCGAACGACAAATTTTGCCTGAAAACTATTTCTACCTACTACCGAAAAAAAATTCGACTTGATCGGCATTTCATCTTAACTGTAGTTCGACCTAGCGAGCTTTTATTTGTATCTTTTTAACAATCTGACATTTGTTCAATTGTCAGGGAATTTCACCAAAATGTGTTAGGGAAATGTCAGGGAATTAAATTTTCTTAATTCTGTGGCAACCCTGTAGGGAAAAACGCCGTATGACTGTTTGAGCCGTGCTTAGCAGAAAGGAGTTCAATGCGCGAAAGCAATTCGCCCTGCAATTCGTCTGCAGCAATTGTTGTTACGAATATGTTGTGCGTGCTGATTTCAGCTCATTACATACTCGACTCTCTGAAGGCGTTTTATGTGCACAAGGAGCGCAACCTATTGGAGAACGAACGAAGTAGGGATTGAGCGATTCATTCAATTTTTTTTCTGTTGTTCTTCAACAGGGTGATCTACTTCCGTGCATAAAACGCCTTCAGCGCGTTGAGTATGTAATGAGCTGAGATTTTATTTGAGAGTGGTAATACATCACAGTGTTTGACTTAGCTCTTCAAGTCTTCAACATGTTTATGTAATTGTCTAAGATCAACTAAGATTGAAACGATCATCTGAATTACATGGAAATCTTCCTAAGCGCGCTTATCTATATGTAATTCATTTTTGCATTATTTTCCATTTTTTATTAATATCTCAAGCAAACTACGAAAACACATCAGGGGCCCTTACAGAGCAGGTGTAATAGGTTACCTTTTCTTGAAATCCGAAGTGATTTGGTGGTAGAAAGCAACGCTGACACAACGTAACCACTAAAAATAGCGCAACTTAAAGTCTTATCGTTGCAATCTCATCTCGGCGAGCCGATTATTGAATTCACATCCGTAGCCTATCCCGTGCATTTGACGAGTGAATATAAAGTCGGACGACTAAGGCTCAATTGATGGAGGAGCAATAAAGTCTCAATAATCCAGGATCAAATGATCCGGACCATAGCGATATATCGATTGATCCGCCATTTAAACCCAAGGAAAAAGATCGATACACAGGGTGTTCGCAACGAACATCTCAATAATTGATTCTTTGCCATAGCTGTAAACGGGAAAAATCGATAGTCGATCAGCCACGCCTCGCCACTGATCCGGACGTCAGCCAATATCTCAGACTCCTTCATCATAGACCGTTTTGATCTCAGCACTTGAAGGGGTTTCATCCAGTTTGTTATCCAGAAACCCCTTCAATTCAAAGCGATGCAATCTCATCTCCAGTTTAACTGGAGTGTTAGCTTTGGAAATTCCTCTCTTTGATCCTTCCCGAACGGTTTCTCAAATGGGATCGGAGCTTCCACAAGATTGTTTCACGTGGAGATTTAGGGCAGGAGGGGGGGGGATAAAGGTGGTGTCCAAATTACGACACCCCCCCCCTACCCATCGGGAGGACCCTTGAAGCACGCTCGGGGTGAAATTTAAGGGATCGTTTCCGTGATAAAATACTTGTCGCTTAATTAATCCCCTCACGTTTCTCGATTGAATTATTCGGTCGAGATTGAATCGTGCAGCTCGGATTGCCGTATTTAGCGTGAATTCTTTACTTTCCCATTAAATAAGTGGGATGTATGTGCCAGTTATATCGTGAGATTGGCAATACCGCTCACACACAAGTCGTGTACCATGAGCTGCTACGGTGCTACATTTATAGGCGATGAGGCAGGTGAAATTGCTCTGAGGTGAAGGTAAAAAGTCAACGAGTTACGATCAGCTTTAGGACTGCGGACTGATTATCGAAATTGACGGACAAAGAAGACATAGGGAGTTTGAAGCGATCCTATTGGTTGAAATTGGTGGTGCGCCTACAGACTAAGGAAGTAAATGATAGATTAATCGTAGGGTCTCTCGCGAGTTGCCGTTCGTTAGTCTATTACCTACCTCTTCTGTCCATTGCAACGACCCGCTACCGCCAATAGGATCCCTCCGTATTCCTTTTATCTTCTTTGTCTATATAGCTTTGTCTATCAATTTCAATACTCGGTCCGCTGTTTGAGTCTGAGGAATAATTGATTTTTGTAATTAAAATTGTGTTAACACCAATATAGTGCCCTAGGTGCCTTTTAAAGTCTAAAAAGCCATTTGGCTGATTGGCATGCGTTTAGGGAGCCTTGAATATTTTAGAAAATGCAGCAGAAAAGTTTTAAAAGGTTCATAAACATATTAAAAATCTGGACTGAATCAATCACCACTTTTAGCGTGTGCCTTTTATTTTCAAGATCAAAAACATCACGATTGTAAGGAGAATTTTGCAAATGGCGCACCGTTATTAACTCTCGACTGAGTACACAGTCTGATCTCTAAGGAGCTGTTGCGATAGTTACTTGAGATTGCCCGGTCGCGATTCATCGAATTCACTCAAAATTCCTTCAATTCGTTAGGTATGCAATTTCTCCGCGGTATCTCCCGGGAGTTAAAATAGTTGTAATAAATTGTTCGGAACAACGCCAGATTATCGAAGTCTACCGGGTTACGATTTATCGGACTCACTCAAAACTCCTTCAATTCGTTGACTATGCAATTTGGTCTCCTAGGAGTTAAAATAGTTGCTCGCAGTCATCGGCATCAACACGGTGCCATAGCCATCGATATATCTGTCGAGCCACGAATCATTTCAACACCCAAAAACTAGCAATGTGATTTGGTATTTCTGAAGTTTTTGAAGCCGATTAGCCTCAAATCTAACTCTTAGTAGTTAAAATAAAAATTGTTTTAAGAGCCATGAACATGTTTGATGATGCAGCAGGAAACGTTGCGTGGAGCAATGACATAAAGCCCTGAATAGACGATCAAATTCCGAACCAATTCCGATCAAAGTAGACATGCTGATGACTGATGGTCACCATCTACCATCAAATTTTGACGGACCGCACTTATTTGTTCAAAGTAAGATCAGAATGGAGTGCCACCATTCACCTTTTCCTGCCACAGGAAACATTTCTGCCAAGTTTTCCATTTTAAAATGAAGCAAATTAATGAATTTGAGACTGATGACTCCCGACACTTTGATGCTACTTTGATCAGAATTGGTTCGGGAATTTGATCGTCTATCCAGGGCTTCACAGACCAGGACTGCATGGGAAACAAAAACTCTTGTCCCAATTCAAACTCAGAGTCTGAATTTTCAATTCAATTTATTAATTTTTGGTGTGGTTTTTTTGATCTTTTCCAGATGTACATGCGTGTAAAGAGCTGCACAAACGATCTCACCGATACGCTCTACAAAATTTTCAAGAGGTAGTCGGCACCGAAGAATTTTTACTACTTCCCTTCTCGCAAGTGAGTGCCCCTTCGATTTTTATTTAATCAAAGGTTTGCCCACCTTTTCTCCTATTTGAAGAACTGACGGTGAATCCACAAATCCCGTTTTCTTATTTTTTTCCAATCTAGGTGACATAAAACCTACTTTTCAGAATTTCCGACGCATTTTCCCATCGTATTATGTCATCAAGAATGTATTTCTTTTCCTTTTTTTTTATCCATACAGTTTCGGCAGAAACATCCGTATTTGGATCGCAATGTTGGTAAAGTGCCTTTTTAATGTTGCAAAAGAGTATCAACTGAAATTTTTGCTAAAAGTTTACAAAGATATTAGAATGCCGTATGAACATTTGAGAGTTGCCCGATTTCCCCGAGGAAATCATGTATTTTTAAAAAGGTAAGCGTATTTTTCCTTGAAATTTCCCGATATTTAAGATTAAATTGGGAACAAAATTGTCCGAAAAATCGGAAGCAAAATATTCAGAATTTTCTCAGTAAATTCGTTGGTTATTAAAATAAATTTGGCAACATCAGAAGTTTCATACGGCGCACAGTGGATCGAGTCAATTAGAGAGGTCGGACATGATATTTTTGACTAAAACTGCAAATTTTGATGTTTATTTCGTCGCATTTTAAATGTTAAGGAGTGCTTCTAGTAGAAAATTTTACCAGAAAACCTATGAAGCCACTTTTAGAACCTCAAAGTTTGAATAAACGGAGTTATTAGCGTTTAAAGTCTCCAAATTTTTCCCAATCTCTCCTATTGACTCGATCCACTGTGCGGCGTTTTTCTTTAGCACGGCAGTATTGGCACCCCTTGAAATTCATAATTCATGTTACATTAAAAAAAAAAAAAAATAGATTGAATGAAAATATCGTGTCGAAATTTTCGATGCTTTTATTCGAAATCATTCAGGGAAATTATAAGTATGTGTAGATTTTTAAAAATATTGATTAAAAATAAAACATTAAAGTGGTGCATAACATTGCAAGCGGAGATGAATATGTTTTCTTTCGCGTGCATCTGTCAGCATTTGAATCCATTCATCTCCTAAATATCTTGAACATGGCTGTCATAAGATTTAATCGTGTAATTTTTTCAGTGGTTGGCGGCCCCCGCACAATAGATCGAGTCAGAGAGGTCGGACATGCAATTTTTGACTAAAACTGCAAATTTTGATGTTTATTTCGTCGCATTTTAAATGTTAAGGAGTGCCTCTAGTATAAAATTTTACCAGAAAACCAATGAAGCCACTTTTAGAACCTCAAAGTTTGAATAAACGGAGTTATTAGCGTTTAAAGTCTCCAAATTTTGTCCTATCTCTCCTATTGACTCGATCCACTGTGCGGCGGTTTTCTTTAGCACGGCAGTATTGGCACCCCTTGAAATTCAAAATTTGACGAAATATACACCAAAATTTGCAGTTTTTAGTCAAAAATTTCATGTCCGACCTCTCCAATTGAATCGATCCACTGTGCGCCGCCGACTCTGTCCCTTCTAATCCGCTCATCGTCCGTTGCAGTGTCCCTGCTTCGACCCCTCGCGATCGCGGATTTGGCGAGCGCATCCCTTCATCCCTGTCCCTGCGGCCGCTGCTATGTAGGTCGGCGCCAAGATTTGAATGCGAGCGCGGCGCCGCGCGTCTAAAAATAATAGCGTTTGATTTAATGTACCTTAACGCTCATTACTCCACCGGGACCGGGAGAGAAAAGGAAAAGTCGGCGAGAGAGCGTGCGGAACAATCCGTCGGGGGTGTTGTTTTTACGTCGCTTCTCTTGAACCTCGTCGTTGCTTGATGTTTGCAAAGTTCCGTGCTTGCTCTTTCCCGTTGTGTCTTTGGGGGTGGGAACGGCTTGTCTAATGGATTTTCTCCTCGACAAAAACATACATGTATGTGACTTTCAATGGAGATGTTGCATGTGTGAGGAATTTGCGATTTGACTGTTGATTCTTATGTCAAATTTTGCGAGAAACACGATGGTGCCACTGGTTTTCTCTGAAATCAACTTCCGAGCTCAAAAAAAGCTTGTAATTTGAGGCATAAACGGAGGGGATATCCCACGCTATGCTGAGACATCAAGACAAACTCTCCATGCAAAGATAGTGAGCAAATACATTAGCAGTGATGCCGTGTTTTCAGTTTTAGAGTCCCCAAATAAAGTGGCAGCTCTGTCAATGTATTTACTCCCTATCTTTGCATGAAGAGTTTGTCTTGATGTAGACCTCCATTTTAGCCTCAACTTGAGAGCTTTTTTTGAGCTTGGGAGTTGATTTCAGAGAAAACTAGTGGCACCATCGTGTTTCTCGCAAACGTTTACATATCGTATGAATCAACAGCCAAATCGCAAATTCCTCACACATGCAACATCTCCATTGACCGACTGCACTGCATTTGGCGCAATGCGAGAAGTATTCAGACACTCTTGCAGGCGCTAATGTGCGTTCAACGCAGCACCGGCCGCACTGTGTTGTGCGCGATTATTCAAACTCGCGTTATAATAATCGCGGCATCTAATAATGGGGCTTAAAAGGTCCCTATCGTGTTTCGACGCCGTATGAGTTTGTTTTTTTTTTTTTTTTTTTTTTTTTTTTTTTTTTTTTTACGAGGGTGGGGTATCAAATCCAAGAAATGTGGGTGTTTAATAAACGTGGAGTCATTGTTTGAAAACAGATACCGTTGGAATAAAAATTCGAACTTATCAGTACAGGGTTTCTAGCATCAGGATTTGAGGAAAAATCGGTCGTAAAATCAGGATTTGAGAAAAGTCGGCCGTCCGATCGGATTTTTTTATCGAGCTATTTTGGTGAAGTTACATTCGCCAATTTTTCTCCGCAAAAAATCAGGATTTCGAAAAGTTATGAAATCAGGATTTAGCAGTCAAAAATCAGGGAAAATAAGGATTTTCCAATATGAAAAAAACTAGACACCCTGGATACTCAAAATAAGCATCGCAATATTGTCCTTCATGAACCTCAGAATCATGATATGTTAGTTATGATACATGTTTATCCCCATTCAATACTTATCTAAAAACGTGTTCCTCTCGGATACCTTCTTCAGTTCACTCACACGCACATATCAAAAAAGGGGTACCTCTTGGATTTATGTAATTTTATCGAAAAAAGCAGTTCCGCTACGAAATTATAATTAATTCACGCTAGAAAAAACTACGTATACAGAAATTAAATCAAAAGGAATTTTGTACCTACAGTGTGTGCTTTATATCACTTCTATTTCCTTCTAATTTCACCAATTCGCATATAGTTCTTAGTAGCACAATTCCAAATTTTCAAAATGCTAAGCAAAGGGTGCAATCTTATTGTTAACCTCAGAGCAATGAGCAATAAGCCTTCATCTGAAGGCCTCTGTGATTGATGCAACTATTCGCGCATCCGTGTATTTTGTGGTATCAACTCCAATTGAAGGCGTTTTGAAAACCCACACATTAAGAACTTTCGACCTTTTCTAAAGTTTTACAGAACTTACCGTTTCGGAAATACGCTAGTTCAACTGTGCTAAGCAAAAGCTACGCATCTAAGAGTTACCATTGAAGATACTTACACGATTTTGGGTTAGAAGGTATAGCCAAGTAGACATGTGAGCAGTCAAAGCTGCCATGATGAAAGGTCAGGGTTTAATTTTTGAGGATTCGTTCGTCTTTTCTGTGTCTTAGATTAAAAACTCGAAAAGTTAGCTACTTATCTTGAAATCAAAGTTCTAGTTGTGACGGAAAGTTATATTCTTCTTTCATATAAAACTAAGGAAGGTTCACAAAAATTATGACCAATCAAAATAGAAATTACACTAACCCTACATGAAATCTCTTTTGGTTTTTTTTCCAGGTTGAGGAACTGATATCAAATAGTCAGTTAAACATTGCGTGTGAAGAAAAGGTATTTTTAGCTGTTCTCAGTTGGGTAAAACATGATCCTGTTGAAAGACTGCCTAGTATTGCTAAGGTAAGCTAGGGATTATTTTAAAAAGAAATTATAAAACGATCATAAACGTTACAAATTAATACAAGAGGAGAAGAATATTACATAAGGAAATTGAAGTGTGTGCAACTCAGAACGACCTGTTCTCGTAAATATTCTAGTGGAAAATTAATTAATTTTGGTAATTTTTCATAGTGTTTAATTAATTATTGATTTTACATTATTTCAAATTTAATTTTAACAAAATTAGCTAACGTTGAATCTTTTTTCTCAAAAAATTTACGGAATTTTAATACAGGTTCTTTTACCATGAAACAAGACCGCTCAGAAAGTCTACCTTAACAACAGTAGGTACGAGTGTTACCAGAGACTATTTTCTCATTCAATCACCTTGTTATGTCTCAAAAATGTAATAAAATGACACTATTTCAAAAGGCTATTTTAACAGCGAATCAATTTTCTGAAGCCAAAATTGTAAAAAAAAAATCTCTTTATTTATTTTCACAGTTGATGAAACATGTAAGGTTACCATTGGTCTCTCGTGATTTCCTCATGACCGCAGTCGACTCAGAGCCACTGGTCAGAGAAAATCCTGAGTGTTTGGAGTTACTACTAGAGGCCATGAAGTACCACTTACTACCAGAACAGCGATCCTCTCTTGCAAATCACAGGACAGAGGAAAGGAGACCCGAAGGCATGCAGCCTTATATTTTTGCAATCGGTAAGGTTTTTTTCTATTTAGGTACCTATGCCAAGCAATTATCTAAAACTTCAAAATGTATTTTTACTTTGCCTTTTGTTAAATATAAATCAAAGAAACAATTTTAAGTATATCACTGTGATTTGGTTAATATTTAAAGTTAAAGGAGAATGTTGAAAGAAAAATTGCAATGCAGGTCAAAACCTTGTGACGTCAGAATTTACAATTTGATTAACTGAGGATTGTTTTTCCTATTAATATTTTTGACTGAAATGTAGAGTTCTTGGAGAAGATACTCATTGGAAATATAGATGTAAACCATACTTGTATATAAAATAAATCTATATTTTTCAAAAGTAGAAATATGGAAATTTGTTGTGTATGGTGCTGTTTCAAAATTGTGTTTCTTCTCATTATTCTAGGGGGTGGAAGCTTATTCGCAATTCATAGTGAGTGTGAAGTTTACAATCCTCGCACAGATAGGTGGTTACAAATTGCTCCGATGATCTTCCGGAGAAGTAGAAGTGGAGTCACTGCCTTAGGAAAACTCCTCTATGTTGTTGGAGGGTAAGTTCTGTTTTTCCAAAGGTCTTTGCTCCCTTTAGCTGTAGAAATTGAGTATTATGTGATGATATCTAGCGATACTTTTGTTTATTGCCATCAGAAGATGCAATTAAGTGTCCATTAATATTGAGAATGAAAGAAGTGGAGATTTCTAACAACTTCTTTGTGAAGTCTCACCAAAGTAATTTCTCAGGCAGGACAAGGAACACTTATATTGATAATCAACTCTGATCACCCCGAACAAGAATTTGATCAAATATCTCCTTGCATATTGGACCTCTACTGATCAGTTACACCGCCATCAACTGAAAGAGACTCCATAAAAAATAGGTATAACTCTGATCAGGAAACCAACCCTGCATCTAAACTTGACAGGATACATCTTTAAGTGTAATTAATTTTTAAAAGTCAAAAATCATTACATTATCAAATTAAATCCTTAAATTATTAAGATAAAACCAAAGCAGCCGAGGTATTATGATCTTCTTTTCTTAGTTAGTTTTAAGGGCTTTATTCTTGATTCATAACCGATACATAGAATTATTAAATTTTATCTTCTCATCCTTTCCTTCTAGATATGATGGAGCTTGTGATCTAGCAACCGCAGAAAGTTACAATCCTTTAGTGAACAAATGGACCTCAATCACTCCCATGGGAACCAAAAGAAGCTGTTTGGGTGAGTTCTATCATCAAAGATATTTTAAAAAGTGTTGATTTTTTTTCTAATTTTTTTGGTCTAATTTTCACTCTCTTAAAAATCATTCCAAAAGTTTTAAATACTCAATTGAATGGAGAACTGTACCGCAAAACTTGTCGAACTTTGAAAAGCAATCAGAATCGGAAAAGTGTCTTCAGCAGACTAGTCAATGTCTGATTGGGACCCCATGCACCTTGTGCAACGGAGTCTGACCATATGTCTCAGTGTCCCAGTGTGTGCAATATCTTTCCAACATGAGGTGCCCGATTAAAGTTGACTTTTCAATTTAACATGGTATATTTTACAAAGTCTACAAGGTCGAAGCTTTTTTTGATCGAAATTATAAAACAATAAGTTATTGAACTACCAGTCTGGATTATTTACCACATCGTAGGTACTGAACTTTGAGTGAGTAAATCAGGTTCAATTAAATGAATACTATTGTAACATTGCTCATTGCATGTTGTCTGAAGAAATCTTCTCTTTTAACCACAGGAATTTGCAGTTTTGATGGTCTAATCTATACTTGCGGAGGTTATGATG
This sequence comes from Bemisia tabaci, assembly GCF_001854935.1. Taxonomy (NCBI): domain Eukaryota; kingdom Metazoa; phylum Arthropoda; class Insecta; order Hemiptera; family Aleyrodidae; genus Bemisia; species Bemisia tabaci. The sequence goes on from NW_017566682.1 coordinate 588,977, forward strand.
GTGCTTCATGTCTTAGTAGTATGGAACGGTATGATCCTTTAACTGGAGTCTGGACTTCATGCCCTCCCATGACAACCCGAAGAAGATATTGTCGGGTAGCTGTTGTCGGTAAGTATGCTTCAGAACATTCGTTTTAAGAAAAAACTATAATTATTATGGGGAATGCAGAAAAACCATCTTGATCTGCACCTCAACTCTCCTACCACCCCCTCTGAGAATATCAGATCATAAAAATCCTTAGCATTAATCAGTGTGTAGCTTAATTTTCTTATTTAATTTTTGAGTCATGTGACCAATGTGTGTTGTCAGGAAAAACTTGTAGTCAGTAAAAATCTCAGTATATTTTAGTAGGAAAAATTAAATTCACATAGCAGAAAGTTCCTTCTGTTCTTTCTAGACCACTGTGCTTTTTCTCTGGATATTTTCTGAACCTTTCGAGAAAAAATTAAAACTTAAGTGTAGTTTTTGGGCAAAAAAACTTGTTGATTCAACATTTTTCCTTTAATAAAACAATGGCAACCTCTCTTCGAAGGTTTGAAAAATATGTACCCTTGCAGCTTTTTACACCAGAAAAAATGTGTGGCTCTATCAATTGGATTTGACACTGACAGTAATTACATATATTATTGCCTAAGATAGTAGTATTTTTTCGATACTCAAGAGAAAATTATCTGTATCTTTTGTCTGAACAGAAAATTGTATCTACGCTCTTGGTGGATTTGACTCGACCAATTACCAAGCGAGTGTGGAGCGGTTTGACCCCCGAGTTGGACGGTGGTTTAGTGTGCCCTCGATGAGCAGTCGCAGAAGCAGTTGCGGTGTGGCAGCTCTTGATGGAATGTTGTACTGTATCGGTGGAAACGATGGGACCATGTGCATGGGCAGTGGAGAACGCTTTAACATCAGAAGGAATGCATGGGAGCCTATTGCATGCATGCACTCACGCAGGTAAGCAGTTTCATCAAATAAATGTTAATTTCAGCAAATTCAGAGAAGACTTTAACAGAATGTAACCACGGAACTTAGTCGTCATTCTTCTAATTTTTGATACAGGATATTAGTGCTTTTTTAACGGCGTTTAATAATTTTCTATATAAATTAAACGTATTTATGAATCAGATTCAGCTAATGTATTTTTCTTCTCTGAAGCATGGGCACATGAAGTTCTCAGCTTCTTCATTTTTTGTACTGGTCTCCTGTTTTAATGACTCATTTCCCCCAAAAATTTCCAAAGCTATGTTGTTTATTTCAATGCTTTACATTCACAAATTACTGTGATTTTGCGAAATACACACAAATTTTACCGCGATTCTACAAAAATACACACAAATAGACGCTATTGCGAGCTGGCCTTCCCATTTTTCGCACAAGCAGCAACGCAATCATAATCGCATGAGCGGGAAATTTTTGTACCCTTACATTAAAGTTACAGTGCAACTTATTAGATGACTTTTGGATTTGTGGTCGGTGCTTTCCTGGCACCAACGATTGTTGAAAAAACTTTTAAAAAATCTGTAAGTTTCAAAAAGACGAATCTTAAAAAAATTATTAAAATGTTCGTATCAGAAAACCCTCTCTGGCTATTTATTAAATTAAAATTTATGAGTGGTACAATTTAGGTAAAAGTGTCACAAAAACTCTTAAAATATCAACTGTAATTTTTCAACACTAAAACTTTTGAAAAAATTGTTAAAAAACTGCAATGATATTTTTGAGAGTTTTTTTAAACATTTTTTCCTTAAATTTTATTGCTCGTAAATTTTACTTAAATTTTACTGCTCGTAAATTTTACCTAAATTTTACTTAAATTTCACTGATCGTAAATTTTAATTTTAAAGAATAGTCAAAAAAGGCTTCAGATTACAAATGTTTTAACAGTTTTTTAAGAGTTTTTGAAACTTTTTTTAAAAGGTAATTGCCACTAGGGTTAGAATTTGGTGGACTATTGATGATCAAACATTGTTTCATACTTGTCCGAAATTCATGATAATTTTTTCAAAATTTCAGGTCAACTCACGAAGTAATAGTCACCGATGGTACATTACTCGCTCTTGGCGGTAACGATGGCAGCTCCAGCCTGAACACAGTAGAACGCTATGACCCGAAATCCAACAAATGGTCTCTAGTCACTTCCATGCTCAATCGGCGCAGTGCATTGGGAGCCGCCGTTCTGGACTGCCTCAACATCGAGCGGCGGCTGGTCCCTCACCCCTCCCTGACAAACGGCACGACCCAGATCACTTGATTTAAATGGTTCTCATCGGCATCTTGTGTTCGATGTATACATGCAGCAACCGGCACCGTTGTACAGTAGCCAACAGTAAAACACGGAAAATATTAAATTCCTGATTTAACAATTCTGTGATTAAAAAAGCATCCGACATGTTTCAATGTGGATTTTACAATAAAAAAATGCTAATTTAACCACCTTTGTGATTAAATTAGCTTTCCACCACTGTAAAATGTACATATGAAACATGACGGACATAGTTTTTAACAATTTAATCGTTAAAACAGCAATCCATGAATTTTAAAATGACAACCTGATATGTAGTTCTCTTCCTCCTTTTTGTGTCTTGACCTACAGGGCACTATAAAAGACATTATTGAACTTTGTCCGATGTATAGTACTCTCGACATTCTTCAAGCGCTTGCTTTATGTGAAGGCTTGGAAAATTTTGGTCATTCTTCATTGACATTTTGTGAAAAAAAATATTGGTGCCGTTAAAAACAAAAAAATACAAAACTTATTGAAACTGAAGTAATGATATTACAGAAAAATCAAAATGCATTCACTTTATGATTGACTTAAAGTTATTTTTCTGTTACTTAAATCAACTTAAACATTCAAATTCGATCATTACTACGAAGCCTCTTTTATATGCCGCTTTCCTTCTTCTTATTTGCATAAACCAAAATGAGGAACATTTCTAAATGTTTACACTTTGAATAAATGGGAATACCTCCTTATTTTTTAAATCAAGAAAAAAATCAATCAGATTTGCAAAGACTTAATCTGAACGGACATGTGCTTTGATTGGGTCCATGATATTATTACTCTTTCAATACTTCTAACTTTTTTTCGACTCTTTTATACAATTTTAAATGAAGACTTTCATAGCTTTACCTGTATTTTAATCTTAATTTACTACACCTATAATATCCACGTTTTTGTTCGATCTCTCAATGGCCTTGCAAACATTGCTGTATGTAATTAATTTGGATCTGAAACAATAGTTGTGCTTTTAGGAACTGGAGACCATACATATTTTATTCGGCTGAATATGACGGCTTCGTTTATTTTTTACACACCTATTTGTTACGATTGTAGGTTTTCTTGTCTTAGGATAATTTTATACTTTAGCAACTACTCGGCTTTGAACTTATGAAATACAAAAAAGAACTGCCTTACTTACTATTAAATTGACCACTATGTTTGTGTTAATTGATTTACAAATTTTAAGATTTTTGTGATTTTTAGTACATAGTTAAATCTTTTGAAAGTCGAAGTTGTGATGGAATTAAGACATTGTTCTTGTTGTCTCTAAAAGGCTACTGCCATATGCATATCTGTTCATTTTTGTCTTAAAAATAGTAATTTTGTCGAAAGGTTAAGATTTTCTCAGAATCTGTATTACATTTAAAGGGAAATATTGTGCAGGTAGTAGTTTTTCTTCCACACCTTTGTGAAAAGGAAAATCTAGTTTATCGGAAAATTGGCAATAATAATCATAATCGTAATTAATCATTCAATTTCAGAAATAAGCTGCGTCCTAAAAATTGGGACTGGGTGCTTGAAAAAAACTAATTGTTCTTTTTTCCCTCAAATTATGAACATGTTGGCTTGCTGAAATTTTGCAGAAACACTTTTGACTCAAAGTTCCCACCTTTGAGGGTAGGTAACCCTTTAATTTTTATGAAATTGATCATGAAAGCTTTTACAATTTGATTCCTTTATGTGAGATTGATGAAAGTTCTGATACAGTAAGGTACTTTGCATTGGTAGGTACAAGAGGAAGTACCTTATTCCCGAGCTGCCTTTAATAGTTAAATCTTCCCTCATGCTTGTCATGAAAACAAATATGCTTTTCAACTGCATTTATATTATGATTTGAATAATGTAGTATATGTTCATTGTTAGCATTTTTTATCATTGCTCCATGTCATATGTGTGAAATACAGTTTTTATAAATGAATTGTGCCCTCCCTGTTATTTACCTATAACTCTTATTTCTCACCGAAAACACCGATAGGTTGGAAGTAACCCATCAAAAAGTTATCTTGAGTTGGTAGATTAGAATATACTAGGGGCCCGTGGCTGCTGCTGGGCACAGTGGATCGAGTCAATGGGAGAGGTCGGACAAAATTTGGAAACTTTAAAAGCTTTTAAGTCCGATTATACAAAATTTTGAGATTCAAAAAGTGGTTCCATTGGTTTCCTCATGAAATTTTCTTCTAGAGGCACCCCTTAAAATTTAAAATTTGACAAAATAAACATCAAAATTCGCTGTTTTAGTCAAAAATTGCATGTCCGACCTCTCTGACTCGATCTATTGTGCGGGGCCGCCAACCACTGAAAAAATTACATGATTAAATCTTATGACAGCCATGTTCAAGATATTTAGGAGATGAATGGATTCAAATGCTGACAGATGCACGCGAAAGAAAACATATTCATCTCCGCTTGCAATGTTATGCACCACTTTAATGTTTTATTTTTAATCAATATTTTTAAAAATCTACACATATTTATAATTTCCCTGAATGATTTCGAATAAAAGCATCGAAAATTTCGACACGATATTTTCATTCAATCTTTTTTTTTTTTTTTTTTTTTTTTTTTTTTTTATGAGACAAAAAAAAATTAAATATCATCCAAATTTCTGAATCATTACGAAGGTAAATATTTTCCCATTAATTATGGTAAAAACCGAAGCAGAGAATCAAGAATGATGACATGTAGTTCTAGTTTACCAATTTACAATGGATTCTCCATGACTGAAAACATCAAAATTGCGAGACAACAAAGCATAGCAGAACGAGCCAATGATCAAAGTTGCCATGAAATTTGCAACTAAAACTGGCAAATTTTGATATTTGATTAATAAGCGCACCGTGCTGTGCAAGCAATGCAAGCGCTGATAAGCGTTTCACGCTGCTTTTGGCGCAATGCGAGAAGTATTCAGGCAGTCTTGTAGGCGCTGATATGGCTGTCACGCCGGCCACACTATTTGGCGCAATGCGTGAAGTATTTCTACACTCTTGCAGGCGCTAATATGCGTTCAACGCTGCACCGGTCGCACCATGTTGGGCGCGATTATTCGAACTCGCCGTAGAATAATCGCGGCATCGAATAATGGGGCTTAAGGGGCCCCTATTGTGTTCCGGCGACGTATGAGCATTCCAACGTTGCCTCGTCTCTCCCGATAAAATATTTTTTTCAATAAAAGTTAGGAGAGTTCTCTGTGTTCGCTTTTTTTAATGAAAGGATTCAACAAGGTACGAATTTGGTATTTTTGTGTCACTTGAATTTTCCTCCGAAATTTCAAAGTGGAAAAAATGCTTCTGTTGAAATTTCAGAAAATGGCTTCTCATCACCATTACTTCAGCAAATCAGTTTAAACGAGACCAATTTATAATATATCTCACTTTTCTGGTAGAGAATGAAAGTAATATGAGAGTCATAGATGAATTTTTAAATTAAAACAGAGTGATTATCAAAACTAAAAGCAGGAAAAATTTAACATTATTAAAAATTGAAATAATCTTCTTCTATTTGCTACAAAAGTCCACAATTATTGACAGTTTTTCCTGTTTTTTTTTTTTTTCGCAATAAAGATAACTCCGTTTTTTTTTTTTTTACTTCCATTGTCAATGCATCAAGATCTATGATATGTTTTTGTCAGAAATTCAAAGTTGGCGATAAAGTACAGAGTCTGAGGTTAGCAATAAATCAGTTACTTGACAGTCATGACAAACCCCACATAGAAAGGGCTACCAGGGCCATTTTGCAAAGCCTCGAATTTTTGCGAAGGTTTAATTCTTGAGCGGAGCTACAACATTCCTTAGTGTTGTTTGAAATGGGACGACTAAGCCAAATAACCGCAAATGACATCAACAGAGTAACTTTTGGGGGACTTGGCATCAAAATGATTGTAAGTCGGAATACATATAGCCAAGGCAAAAAACCACAGTCATACGCCACAGAGTACATGTAATACGGCTGGAAAAAGCATAGGGTAAGAATGTCCCTAAACCCGTGTAACCTATTATATAGTGATTGTGGACAAACTTGCATTAGGACAAAACTCTCTGGGAATAGAAGATTAAAGGTACGACATCAATTGAATAAATAATGATAACATTTATTCAAAATCATCATTCTAAAAACAGATTGTTTGTATCAAAAATTAAACGATGACACTGCCGTATCAATTTCTTTTAAGCTTCCAACAAGACATAATAAAATTTCCTCTTATCTTCCTTACAGTCTACTCAAGGTTCTTCTTTTGCATGAGGTTGCATTAGGTTGATTGTATATTGAAGAAGGTTAAGTTGCATGGTCAGTTGGTCTATCCTCTTGAAATGCCTCTCCGTGTAGGGAAGAAGACCTTCTAAAGTGGATTGCGGCAGTGCTAACTTCTCTTTCCCAACTTCGTCCAGAAGAATTGAAATTATTAGCTGAAACCACCAAATTTGGAATCTAAAAAGCTGATTTTTCACTTTCAGACAAAAAAAAAGAAGAAAAAAATGGAAAGAAACAGAGACATGAAATACAGCCTCATTATCTAGACAATTTTCAAAACTCAATAACTTTTTTTTCTCTTCCATTTTTGTGCAAACTTTATATAGAGTAGTTTATTGCAACGTTTACATGACAAAATCATAAAATTTCCCATGCATGATTTCTAACTTAGAGGTTCTTGATGACAACTTAGTGTTACACATATTGAGTTTTCAGAAATATGCTGTCAAAAGGTTTGGAAGCTCATAGTTCAGAGAATTTTCGGTATTTTTGTAAACTTCAAAGACGATAAAACATCAGTAGGTCCAAACGGAAAATTACTCAAGGTGATGCTTTTAAAATTGTTACAAATACTTATTGATTTTCATATGTGATTTCTAGCTTACCTGAGCAGCATAAGCATTTTTACTGTTTGTATTCCAAGCTACGGCACATTTAAGTAACGAAAGCTTCTCATCGTCAGTTAGCATCTCGACTGTAGATTGAAGATGATCCTTTCCTTTGGGGAACACCTCTGAGGAACAGACATACCAATCGATAGGATTAAAATTTAGACTGGACCAAGTTGAAGACTTTACAGGCTATTCGAGGCAAAAATCATGTTCGCCAAAAAAAGAAGCAATTTCTTGGTTACGTAATCAACAGAAAATCTATTAGATTAAAAACACAGCTTTCTAAAAACAGTGTACACAATTTTCTTCCATTGCGAATTTCTTTCATCACACTTCATTCTTCACTTTCAAAACTAATCCATGTCATTTCTGAGAAACAGCATTATTTGTAAAAATTTCGAGCATTAAAAGTATGTTTTGAAAAAATAAAATAGAGATCAAAATGGTTGAGCACCGTGTTAGAAATGCTTTTCCAATGATTACCTATTGAAATCCTACTGTCGATATAATCAGAAGACATTGTAGCTACAGTAGACGATGGATGAAAAAATCAAATTTAACCAATTTCATTACTTAACAAGCTACCCATGGCGGAAATCATTTTTTACATACACACACAAAAAATATATTTCTTTACATTACTTATTGGTGGAAAATTGTTCAAATTAAAAGCATGGAGTGTAGGTGTGTAATGACTACATTTGTATCTCTTCTGAATGCAATTACGAGTGAAGAACCAGCTCAAGGAAACTCAATACTCATTCTGGTAGGTTTAAACTTTAGAAAGCGAAAACAAACAAAAATTAATTTGAATCTTAAAAAAATTCATTCTCACATAGAAACAAAATTTGATTCCAGAGACCTTTTTAAGGAGTAGTATACAATAAAGTAAGTAGAAAAAAAGATAAGAGAAAAAGAAAGCTTACTTTCAATAATTTTTAAAACTTGGAGAGGCCGTTCTAAAGATAAAGCCAATTGTAAGGCAGGAAGTAAATGATTTGACTGAATCAAGTTGGCCAGCTGCTGCTCTTGAGCAATTTTTTCATGCAACCGTTCGGCAGCTTCACGTTTGGCCTCTTCTGTATGGTCATTCCATTCCACAAGTCTTGAGTCAGAACCTCCAGTTAGTAGTTGCTCCCCATCTTCTTTGGCTAAGTAATAAAGTAACAATACATGTAATGATGTACTTGCTACAGGTGACATAACTGTTGCGCAGTGAGGAGGTAAGAAGGATAATCTCCAGATTTCAGTAAAGAACTTTTCAAATTTGTCTGGGTTTCCGTTCCTTTAATTCATTATATACTGTCATGTATAGAAAAATAAATTTAAAAAAAGTGAACAATTTTGACTTCTAATATATCTAGCTTGGATACTTTAGAGATTAAAATGTCCGAAAATTTTATTGTGCTTAACTATAACTGCAGGATTTCGCTTTAACGTACAGGTTTTGGCCGAGATGCTAAGCACTGATACAAAGAACACGGTTACACCTACATGGTTTGAACAGATGGGAAAAACAAAAAATTGAGAGAAATCAATACATACCAGCTAAAGCCCAAATTTTGGACGAATGTTTGTCAAATGTGCCGATGCACTCTCCTGACTTGACAAGCCACAATTTTAAAAGACCGTCTCCTCCTATACTGGCTATCTGAGTTCCTCGATTGATGAAAATACACTTCATAACTGATGAGTCATGACTTTCTAGAGTCTGAAATGAGGTAAAAATGATGGATTTTACTTCGTTTTATAATTTTTTTAGATAATGGGCCTGTTGCAAACTTTTGCTAGAGCAAAACTAAGAGTTGTTTCTTATAGATAATGCCTCAAAAATCACGATGAGCGCATCGGCAAACTCTGAAATGCACTCATAACTTCACAAACTGCGTAAGAAATTTGCGGTTTTTTGAGCTTCCCGCTTCAAAAACGATACTACGGCACAGGTGAACATTTTGTAAGAGGAGTCGTTCCATTGTCGGCAATAATCATCATAGCCGACGCCAATCCACCAAAACACGTTTGATGGGACGAGATAACACCTGAACTGGATTAGACCAGATAACAATCGGTGTGTTAACGTTCATATTTTCCACGCCCGAATTGATTGACCTTGAACTCTCCTTGAATTACGCGCGGAACTGCGTGCAAGCGTCGGCCATGATGAATATCGCCGACGATGGAGCGACTCCTCTAACAAAATGTTCACCTATGCCGTAGTATCGTTTTTGAAGCGGGAAGCTTAAAAAAACGCAAATTTCTTACGCAGATTGTGAAGTTATGAGTGCATTTCAGAGTTTGCCGATGCGCTCATCGTGATTTTTGAGGCATTATCTATAAGAAACAACTCTTATTTTTGCTCTAGCAAAAGTTTGCAACAGGCCCATTTAAATTGCCTGATGATATATTACAACTGAAAATAATTGACCGATAAAATGACAAGATAAATTTATTTTTTGCTTTCTTTCTCTATCTCTCAGGTGTATGAATCAAAAATTTAATTAATTTGAATTTGATCATATGTTTACTAGCGAAACAAAATCAATTTTCCATCATCTATACATAGCGCAAGCTAAAAAGAGACACAAACTGACGATGGGAAAGCTAAAAATTTTAGACATTTACAGAAAAAAATAATATCACAATTTTTTTAAATGATTCGATTCCAAATGCAATGATTGGTTTCATAAAAATGATTCAGAAACAGACAATACCTTTGGACTTATTTGTGCTAAATGATTATATTTTGATGAAGAAGTTATCAGTGAAAAAAAAATCTTCTATGACAATCAAACATAAATTTACAAGCTGAAAGGGCAATCAATTAAAAAAAAACAAGTGCAAATAAATTAAAGCAGAACAGCCACATGGAGCGATGGTTTAGAATTAAAAATAAAATACCTTAACGCAACTGAGATCAGAAATGGCCCAGAGTTTAATTGTAGCGTCGGCAGATGAGGTTGCAACAACCTGATCATCTGTAGAGAAGCAAACGTGCCATATTCCTCGACGGTGACCTTTCAGAACGCCAATAAGACTCAGTTTATCTGCAGACCAGAGCTGGAAACCAAAAGGCATTGCATTACAAAAAGTTAACAATTTCAACATGGTAACAGTTAACACGGAAAATGATTTTCAGAATTTTCCGTAGCCCAAAAAGACAAAAGTCTTCTTACTTTTTCTATCAGTAACCTATCTGTATCGATAGAGAGAGGTGCATCTCTTGCATTAATTGTTCATTCAAACCTTCTGTTCTATTTTTCTTTAATGACTATACTTCTTGTCATGACTATACTTTTTCAAAATCATTGATTTGACACAAAAGGAAACTTAGGAGATAAAGCAGCTAGAGTTGTCTTTCTTGACAGATCTTAAAACTAAATTATTAGGTGGATAGTAATTTAAATTACCTTTGCAGTTTTATCTTGAGAGGCAGAAGCAATAATTTTATCGTTTGGAGATATGGAGACGGAGTTGATTTCCTTCTGATGAGCTAATTCTGTTAGTTTCACATTGAGAATTTGCTGATCATCCTCTGAAAAAAAGTTAAATTATGAAGAGAATATGATATTAGATTATAAAATTTGACGCTGGTAAAAACATGATGACCACACAGTGAGTTTCCTAAGAACTCAATTTCTCTCGGAATTTTTCTGATTTTTCAGACATTTTGCTGTTTTCCTAAAATTCTTCAACTTTTCTTAATTTTTATTGGACACTTCCTTCATTTCACTGACATTTTTAGGTAAAGATTTTTTCCTGATTTTTGAACTTTGCTCCATTTTCAAGACTTGTCGGAGCCCTTTTGAATGCTAAGATGTATTCTGGTATTGACTCAACTACAAAATGAATCTTTAGTTATCGAGTTGAAAGACATTTAATGAGTGACTCACTGCTCTAACCTGGTTTGAATTTCCTTGGCAGAGACCAAACTTTGATACACATATCTACACCGGCAGAAACTAAAAACACATCCTTGGACTTCGGCAGACGACTAAGAGCGATAGTGCTCACAGAGTCCGTGTGACGTGAACCGACGCAAACGCACTGAATGTTCTCGCTGCTAAACATGTACCACACTCGTACGCTCTTGTCCTGTAAACAGGAAGAAAACATAGTTTTTTTAATTTTTATTTAGAAAAACTATTTTCTGGATTTTAATTGTAGCTAGTATCTAATGAAATATACTGCGGAAAAAATTAAGGCTACCTTTAGTTAGGTTTACTTGCTAGTTCATTACTTCTGGTTCATCCCTAATCAAGAAATACCTTAGAAACAGGAAAATTAGGGCAGAGCAGAGCAGGACACACAGACGCGGAGGGAGGGGGGTTGGCAGGAGAGCATCCGGAAAATATCAGGGGAAATTGAGAAAACTTACAGAATACTGGGAAAATAAGAAAGGTTGAGAAGAATAAAGAAATATAGAGGATTAGAGAGGTTCAGGAAAAGTAGAGAGATGTCCAGACACAAGAAGGAAATGGCAAAAATTGCTCATAAAAAAATAAAAAAGTAACAGGGAAAATGGAAAAAATCAGGCAAAAGAAGTTCAAGAACTTTACAGGGGAGCAATAAAAACTTAGTAGGTATGGTTTCTACAAAACAAATAGACGGCAAAAATGCAGGGTTGCCATATCTTCATCTTCAAATTCCCTGACTTTCCTGGTTTTCCAGACCCCCGTAATGTTGTCATAAAGAAGGAATCAGAATCAATGATTTAACAGGAAAATAGTTTGTTAAATCAGAAGCAGCTGCAATTGTCAATCATTAATAATTTCACAAATCTTGGACCCATTAATAGTATCACCTATTGCACATAAAAAATTTACATGCAGATGCTTACCTTACTGCTGGATGCGAATAAATTTCGGTTGGCAGTAGTAGCGCACACCGTTAACACAGTATCTGTGTGACCATGCATAAGCTGGCAATGAAAAGTTTCAACATTGTACACTTTCACGTCCGGACTATTGGTTGCCACCACTATGTGAGAATCGTTACCGATAAAAGCTACATCTAAAATTTCATCGCAAAATCCAACATACTGTGAACAAAGAGAACATGTGTATTGATTAATGGGTACTTATAAATTTATAAATGGCTCATTGAAGCAGTGCAGCAGGTCCATATAATCAAGTACATATCAATAAATAGACTTTCGTCCTCAGTCAAAGTAAAATTCCAAAGATGTCATGACTTGAAATTATTTTTAAAAACTGGAACAATTCACAGGAACAGAAACTGAAGAACAGAAACTGAAGAGCAGAAAAACTCAAAGTGAACTATTGGTTTTGCTGTTTGGAAGAGTGTTTGACAACTATCTTTGCAGCAAAAAGTTGCCCAAAACGTAACAAAGAACCGAGGTTGCAATTTGGTGAAGTTTAAGTTTAAAAAACGCAGTTTTAAAGATGCATAATTTATAATCATTATCAGTCATGTTTGAGGCTGAAAACTGTTGATTGAAATACAAATGTGTTGGCACAAAAGTGAGCTAAATTGGGCCCAATGTATTCTTTATAAAACCGCGTGAAGATCGATTTTTGTTGACAACACGAATTCGGTCCTCTGCCCCACCTTAAGAAACTTCTATCTCTGTGCGCTAAGGTCTCTTTCCTTTTGATGGGCAGAAATATTGAGAAAATCCCTGAATTTGCCTTCAAGCAACAACTACTAAACAATACTGCAGAAAGGAGGTACAACGGCCCATACACCATTAGTTATTTGCTGTATTTGCCTAGTATTTCTGCTTTCTTGCAGGTGATTTTTTCCCTGCATTTCAGGCAATGAGAGAAGATGAACGAGCTCCTCCCCTCTTGTCTTTTGGGCCAAGCTGACCTTAAAGGGCTTTTACATGGGACACTAGACCTACAGAATTCTCATCATCTGGTTAGAGGCAGTTGGACATAAAATAAAATGATGCATCCGCTGCTGGAATAACCCTAAAAATTAATCTAAATAAGAATTACACTAAAATATTACCTGTTTGTATGTTTCAAAGGACTCTCCGATTTTACGCAACGTTATATTTTGGTCTGCAGAGACTACAGCAACCATGTCCGTTGCCTGATTGAACAGTAATTGACTAATAGGAGTGGCAGTCTCCTTGGAGTCAGAGAACACCTCTGTATTTTTACTCACATTTCTGACCTTGAAAAGCCCTGAAAAATAAGACACTTGAAGTTACCTCTGAAAATTACAAAATGAACTGAAATCACAGCGATTTTTACAATTTGCTTTGACAAACTTAAATTGATTAAGAGTGATTGATTGGCTTGAGAGTGTATTCGTTTTCTTCACAATCTGATACCTTGGAGCATTTGAAACCTAGATGAGGAAAATAAAGATGTTATGCATTTTGAGATGATTTTTGATGATTTTATTTTGAAAAGTAAGGGTGCATTTGTAGACAGGTCCAATCAGAGGTCAAAACTTCTTGATGAAAGAACAAGACCCTGGACCTGAAATTTCAGAAAATATAAGTAGGAGAAATTATTGCTCTCTGAAATATGAAACGGAAAAATCAATGGATTTCCTGAAATTTGATGGAAAATAAAAAATTACAAATGCGACTGAAGTTTCTGGAAGATTTGCTGATTGTCTGCTTTTAAATCAGAATGTAAAAGATGATATTTTGCCACGGTATTGTTTCATCCTTGAGCAATAAAACAACATTTTTGCCACATACTTAGTAAGTATGCGACGGGGAGGGTGCAATTCAAAGCTTGAAACAAACAATTGTCTTCCTAAGAAAAAATTATTTACTAACATCATTAGCAACTTGATTTGCTTGGGTCCATGGACCTCTCTTAAAATTAAGTCTATATTAAAGTGGTTGGGAAAATTTCGAGAAAGAATTGAAGATTGGCCATTTTAATTTCGGCATTTAAACTAGATGAAAGAATCAAGATGGCAGATCATCTGCTGTATTTTTAAAGAAGCCAACGTATTGAAAAGGAAATCAAGTAAAACACTATAATAATATATTTCAATATTTGGCAAAACCTTTCAAAAGTCACAAATACAGTTATGCTTTTTTGCCAATATTATAAATGAAGTATTGTAGTATGAAGTAAAAACACAACACCTTTTTCTCCACCATATCCAATGTGAACACCCGAGGACTTTTTTGAATCTTGTAACATTAATTTCTTCGGTAAAAGAAGGAGTGCCTCTAAGCTTTCGTAAACTGGTATTGTTAGAATTTGAGTATATGATTTCAAGTCCCAAACAATCATAACTTTATCACGACTACAACTAAGGAAAAAAAAGAAAGAGACATCTGTTAATTTTGTAAAATATGAATTTTGAAGAAGAATCTAGACTAAATAGAGAATTAATTGCAAAACTTTGAATCAAATGCAGTAAAGTGCAGTAAGATTTCAAGGGATTTTAGTTCACCTTGAATTAACAGGATTTTAAAATAGCAATTTTTGAATTATAGAGTGGTTACCAAATAAATTCAAAATCAGAACTTATAAAGTACGCTTCATTAACAAAATGTATTCTCTTCTCACACTTTGGTATGAAATTAATCACATTGTGACTTCTAAACTTTGACTGCCAACCATTACTAGCTCTAAAGAAGTAAATAATTTAAATAAATATACCATGATGGACAAACCTTATTAACTGATTGGTCTCCTTACAGACAACAACGCCTGTCACTTTACTGAAATGACCCTTTAAATTGACAACTGAATCGTCAAATCCTAGGTCCCAAATATGAATTTCTGGGTCATCAGCAGCACCGATGACTTTCTTGGCACCGCTCGGTGAATCGTAGAAACATAGAACACTGAAAGCAAACGCAAATTTTAGAGTGAAAAAGGCACAAGAAAAAACTTCAAAATCCTCAAAACCTCAATCACTGCGGTGTGTTGACTTTTTTTGCGAAAATCAAGGGTAGTCCAAAACATCATGGAAGCCTCTTTGAAGGCTTTAGAGGCCTTAACCAAATTTTATTAAAAAAAGATGAAACACGAAAATCAAAGGAATTTGGGCCAGGTCAAATTTTTGTTATGCGAAGTTCTTTATGATTTTTGGAACAATATGAGCAAAATGAAGAAACTTGTTATGTGCTAAACTTAAAAAAAGAGGTGAAAAAGGAATTTTTCAGTACTTTTATTTTAGTTTAGGCAAGAAGACATGGTTAGGTTGCTGGTTAAGATGCAAGAAAGTGTACATAAGAAGGTTGTAAAAAACATTGTAAAAAATTAACAAGATTTGACGAGTGCCCAGTTTCCATGCTTGTCCCAAATTGTTTGATTATTTTCATATTCAAAATTGGCACAGATGAGCAAACAAGCCATTAAGCATGTTAGGGCATTTCCTGGATGTTTGATCTCTTCTTGACAGGAAAAATATGGCAAACATACCTTGTTACGCCTTGCAAGCCTTTCAGACTGTTGGTGCAGGATTGAAACTTCATGTTCCATATCTTGATGCTTGTATCACTTCCTCCACTTGCCAGAACGCTCCCATCGGAATTGAAAGCTAGTTTGATGACAGGACCTTTATGGATACTTTTCCAAACTTTTTCTAACTTCTCCTCTACACAAAATCCAAAATGGGAAAAAGAGATGAAAACATGTATAGAGCGATGAAAAATAATCGGTTTGTTTTAAAAAAAAGAAGAGGTGAATATTCAATGTGAAGGATTTGCTGCTCAATAGACAGAGATGTTTAATTTAAAACAAGGCCAGAAAAAATTGTGAGGAATATAGAATTACAAATACAGGAGGATGAAGCAGGCTGCATACACTCCAAAAGCAGTTAAAAAATGTTGATACTTCAAAACTTATGACTTTCTTCCATTGGATAATATCCAAGCTAAAGCATTTTAACAGCATATTCCAGTTTTTCATGACAATAATAAAATGGATGGATGATAATGAAAAGATCTCCGATGAAAAGATTCCTTAACGATACTATTTTGCAGCTATTAAAAAATTTACAAAATGAAAGATAATTTTGCTTTCTTTTTCGTTTACAAACTAATATGTATCAGATGAGTACCTTTCCAATTCCACAATTTTAGAAGACTACTTTTATGGGCGGTAACAATGAATTTGTCATCCTCACTAAGCGTAAATGTTAAAATTGTGTCTGCATCTTCCTCGTTTGCAGCCTCTTCTTCAGACAATTTTGGAACAGTTGTTGTAACTTTGCCGGTCTCTACATTGAGAACTTTAACAACCGCAGTACACTGACATAGAAGCTCCTGACCATCTTTAGTCCACTGAAAAAAGACAAAATTACATAAATAAATACAAAAAAAAGCAAGAGAAGGAAAATTTATTAGAAAACTTTATTAGACTCATTGCAACAATGGATCGCTAAACAAGACTCGATTTGAAGCATTCTAATAGTAATACCAGGATCCTATTCAAAAGTATACATGAAACTTGATTCACACGACAAAAATTACTAGATAATGTCATTTAGAAGCCCACGTCACCATTATATGGTCAGCTAACTATTTTTTTCACTCCTTGAGTATGAGACTTTCTGAGAGATCTAGAGGCAGAGGGTGTTTTCAACTGGTGACGACAGTTTGTCGGAGCTCACAACAACGCATATTGCTAAATGGATTAAATTAACCCACATCTTCCCATCATTTCTTTGAGGACCCAAGTCAGCATCTGCTGGGATGTGCACCAAACATTTGCATATTTTGCCGACAGTTTTCATTAAGGCTTTCACAGACTAAATGTGAGATACACTCCTTGAGTATTCCAGAGGCGACTGAAATGTCCTACAAGTTCGTAGTCTACAAGTAAGTAGTGACATTCAATAAAATTAAAAAAAAAAACTCACTAGCACGTACAATATTTATTTAAGGACGCGTTTTTCCAGCATGCAAATCAATATTTTACGTGCAAGTGAGTTTTTTAAAAATTTTATTGGTTATTTGTCTTGGGCGGGTCTCCAAAAGTTTCATTGACCAAAAATGATTCTAACTGGAGATAGATAAAAAGATGAAAAATAACTTACTGCAACATTTCCTCCAGTAAAGAAGGCTTCATGGACCTTGTCAGGTTTGAATCTAAAAGGCAGAAAAAGTAAAACGAACAATATTACTTATTTGAGCTCTCAAGAAAAATCCAAGGGAGCATTCTCAAATTACAGAACACTCTAGGTGGAGGGCGGAATTGCGAGCCTGCACTACACTAACTACTTAAGAGTGCCTACATTGCGGGTGTGGTGAGGTGAATGAAATATCTGAGAAAATACATTGAATTCAAATGAGCCGCTTAAAATTCAGTAGTCTGCAGTCAGGCATGTTTCTGTCAATTTAGTAGAATGAAGCTTCTAAATCATCAAAATCAGATCCATCGATTCGTTAACAATGCACTACAGATTTTACCTACTGTGTCTTCTTGTACATTCTTGGGCACAAAATCAAATGATACTTGGTTGCCTCATGACTGGCGATCAGAAGTCCTTAGGTTAAGTGAAGTTGCATTTCCATATATTTTCCATATTTGAGGTAGCTGTTTGTCAAGACTGCAAGGGACCAGCCAACAGAGAGGTTCATTAGTATCTGCTGCGGCCTATTTCTAAACTAAGTACAGCCTTCGATACTGTGGCAATCGAGAGAACAGTAAAATATTACTCCAAAAAGATTGAGCCCTGCCGTCATCGTTCATTGAGTACTTAGCATAGTCAATTATCTGAGAGGTACTTACACTTCTTTCACATTGATGAGTGTTCCCATCTTTACTGATAGGAAACTGATGAAATGAGGCTGTCGAGCAAAAACATAAATTCGATCAAAATTAAAGTCAAAACCACGAAAGAAACTGTGAACACGTGTGTTTGTTGTTTTTTGAATTTTTGACTATCTATTTGAGGTTATGTATTTATTTATTCGGAACTAGCGCTTATAGTGTTGAAAATAGGAACTAAATGCATGTTTACCTTTTCCAAATCGCGTAACCTCAAATCACATGTGAAATTGCGTGATCGGCGCTAATTTCGTCGCGATTAATTTATTTCTACCTCTAACTGCAGTGAAATCTTCAGTTTCTTTTAAATTTATATTGTGTAAGTTAAAGTGATAAATCATCCTCCAAGGGAATGCGTAATGGCATTTTACCGAGCTGTGAGAAGTGTGATTCAAAAGTCAATTCGGGGTGGTGATTCAGGACTCACCGCCCATCCTAAAAGAATAATTTTTGATCGTTTTTGCGGCTATTCTACAGCTTTCAAAGATCCAAAACCCAAAACGAGCTGGAAGTCAGTCATCGGGTACAGTGCTGCCTTCGGAACTCTAATTGGAGGATATTATGCCTATTACAAGGCTCCGGATCCGGCACCAGTCCCCAATAAAGCAGAGTCGACCTATGAAATCTTACCAACCTTACCAGATGTGCCAGCATCAAAGAAGGTAAACTTTGGAGCCTTATAGTGTAGTTTTGTTTTTCTATTTGACTCTCGGTGAGACAGCAACCAGAGTTCTGACTCTGGACAGCCCCAGCCCAGCAGAAATTAATCGGTATAATCGCTGCTCTAAATTTAAAATATTGTATTCTCCAAGCAAAGCCACTACGTCTAATACTTGCATGAATACATACGATACAGCTGTAATACGAGGTTTGCTGCTTCCATTGCAACCACCCCTATAACTTAAAGGAAGAAGGGTGGAAAGTATTTGCGAGATTTTATACTAGTAGATTTTGCTGATCGTATGTTGAAATACTATTATGTCAAGATCAGTAATACTCAACAGCTTATAACATGCATTCAGATGGCATCACTGAAGAATGGCCACAAATAAAACTTGAATTTTTTACTCTTGAATGAATAAGCTCTCGCTGTTACGGTGTTTGTACTTAATCAACGCATAGAATGATGCACTTAAGTATTTGATGAAAAGAAATAAAACTGTTGACTATCAATGAAATAATAAGCTGTATTCATGAGTTTTATGTACATATTTACCCAAAATGTTTCCCAAGTCTGAGGTAGAAACAAGGATACTGTCGTAATGAAAAGTCTTGCCATTCTTTCAGCACTGTGGTACCTTTTCTCTTCAATGATCCCATTTTGTTTCATGAATTCATCCATTGTTTCATCGAAAACGTTCATTGAACTATTGGCATACGCCATTTAATTTGAAAAATGAAATCATAAGATTTCATTTTTCTACAAGTAAGCAAAAAATATTTCTCATAATTTTTTTTTTTTTTTTTTTTGATCTCGGTAATGGCCCATCATCTTTTTGTATTTACCGAGTTACCTTTCTAATATAATTGGAGCGCATTTTGATGCACTTTCCTTCTTAGATTGAGTTGACTTTTTCATAGTTAAAAGCCAGAACCAGAGATTAACGGGGGTTTGGCATAATTTAAAATAAGAATATCAATGGCTTTGCTCAGAAACCATGTATCTTGATTACAATGTTCCAAAATTGTATTTCAATTTTATTTTGTATTCCTTGAAATTTTTGTAGCATTTTCTTCTCGAAGGGACAAAAATCCATGGAAATCCTCCGGATGTAACGATGATCAGTTTTCTCACTAGGTATAAAATTAAATACAATGAGAAGTCAGCAATATTGCAAACCAATATATTTTGTATCCAAGTCTAGCCATCAATATTCTTCATGAATTTCAAGATACATTTATTCAAACGTAGGTGTGAACTTACTTGGATGGCTGTTACCTCCTCCTTCAAGCAAATGCCTGAGGATGCCTCAGAGAAAAGTTTCAAAACATTTAAGCACCTACCTACATCTTCTAGTAAATAAATTTATTCTGAATGATAATCATAAAAGAACCCGGATATCATGACCCGGAAGTTGGTGGAGGAGTACCGCAAATGGGGCCTCGAGGTTAGTGTTCGTAAGACAAAAAAGATGTCAGTCGGAGGTGCTCAGCAAAGCATAGTCCTGGAGGATGGTCAACATATAGAGAGTTGCGAACAATACAAGTACCTGGGGGTGAACCTGACTTCGGATGGGAAGCTGGATCAGGCCATTCGGGACCGTAATCTTCTAGGAAGGAAAGCCATCGCCATGCTTAATGGGATCCTTTGGGACCAAAGGATTTCCAAAGACAACAAGAAGAGGATTTATAACTCGGTTGTCAAGCCTATTATCACCTATGGCAGTGAAGTGTGGCAGTTGAAGAAGCGGACCCAAGAAATGCTCAAGGCGACCGAGATGGATTTCTGGCGAAGATCGGCTGGAATCTCGAGGAGAGAACGTGTCAGGAATGAACGTGTCCGAGAGATAATGGGCGTTGAGGGGACGATTGTGCACGATATCATGACCAAGCAATTGGTATGGTATGGGCATGTGCAGAGAATGGCTGATACCAGGTTGCCGAAGAAGGTGTTGGAGTGGGTCCCCCCAGGTAGGCGACGGAGAGGGCGTCCAGCCAAACGGTGGGTAGAGGGCATCCATGAAGAGATGGAGAGATGCCAGCTTCCGGAGGATCTCTACCATGACAGATTCCTGTGGAGAATAGGCGTCGCAGAGCGCCCTAGCGCGCCGTAAAAGCGGCTCATACATACATATAATCATAAAATCTGTTATCCTCTTTTGTTTCAGATTGAAGTTCCAGGACATGAGACTGGTCCTAAAGTAATCCTTTTCCAATATCCTACATGCCCATTTTGCTGTAAGGTTCGTGCTTTTCTAGATTTCTACGGAGTCTCGTATGATATAGTCGAAGTGAATCCAGTCTTACGGCAGCAGATAAAGTGGTCAAAGTACAAAAAAGTGCCGATAATCCTTGTACAAGTTGATGGCGGTTACCAGGTATCTAATGGTGCATTTTAATTTCCCATTTTTATCTAAATTTTGATGGAGATTTACATATGGGAAACTCCTCAAAAAAACCCCTATGAATCAATCGTTATCACAAGGAAATTTTTTAGAACCGGAAAATGATCAGAAATTATCATAAAAATCTAAAAAATTGCTCAGAAGGTACATCAGGTTAATGTTTCCTATCAGCACAGCTCACCTGAAAAAAACCTTGGTAGCGAACTTTGAAAGCATACAACTAAAGGGAAAATCAATTACTTAAACAATAATAATTGGTCATTTTTGTCAACCATGAGGAGTGAGACATATCTTGATATTCACTTTGAAGGAATATTTGCCTCCCAAATCACAGTAATCAACCAGAGAGATCCGATTGGTGTTACAATGTTTTTGTTCCATTTGTGCTGCCCTAAGTTGGCTAATTTAGTCATAAACCGCCCTAGGTATTTGCTACAGTTTCAATGAATAGAGTAAAAGTGACTCTTGCTTCCTTTAGCGAAAGATTTATTCTTTCATGTGCCAAAATTTTCTAAAATCGATATACCTATAACATTCTTTTTTCACTCAAAAATAGTAATTGTATTTGATCAGAAATCAGTTCTTGTTTCCCTCAATTAATTGTTTTTTATCTCTTGCTTCTTTTTCTTTACTTTTTACTTTTTCTAAGATCAGATGGTTCTAATATTTCAAAATGTTCTCCACATTTTTCAGCAACTGAATGACAGCTCAATGATTATCTCTGCTCTCAGAACCCTAATGTTGGACAAGAATGCCAACCTCTCAGATATAGTGAATTTTTATCCATCGATAAAATTCAAAGATTTAGATGGTAAAGTAAAGAGCGATGTAATGAACAAGTATTTTGTCATGAACCATAAAAACAAAAAAGATTCTGATAACGATATAGATGCGTAAGTATGACTTTTTATTTCGCTCTTGCATTTTTTTCTATCTCAAAATGATGAACCTCAAATACTAGACCATCTCATCTCGTAGAATAGAATGAAATAGAATTGAAGTTATTCATGTATCAACGGTGTAAGTTGGCAATCACATAACTCGGTTTGCGACGTCGCAGACTTCCTGTCATACTTTATTTTTTCAACGGAAAACTACTCAACGGCAATTCTTTAAAGCTGCCGCGATTTTTCTTCTCTGTGCCAAGAAAATTCTACAAAAACTTCACGGAATGACGTCAACTTGTTCTCCTTTAAAAAAATTACATGGAGGCGGAGATTTTCAGACACCGCAAACAAGTTATGTGATTGCCGACTTACACCGTCGATACGCAGCTGCCAGGGCAACTGAGTTATGCATCAATGTAGACTAATCAATTAACTAAAATACTAAAAGGATTTACTCAAAGAATACCTTGAGACTATTTGTATGCTCTTTTTAATTCTAAAAACGGAGAATCTAATACAGTAGAATGGGCCTGTTGCAAACTTTTGCTAGAGCAAAAATAAGAGTTGTTTCTTGTAGATAATGCCTCAAAAATCACGATGAGCGCCTCGGCAAAGTCTGAAATGCACTCATAACTTCACAATCTGCGTAAGAAATTTGCGTTTTTTTAAGCTTCCCGCTTCAAAAACGATACTACGGCACAGGTGAACATTTTGTTAGAGGAGTCGCTCCATCGTCGGCGATATTCATCATGGCCGACACTTGCGCGCAGTTTTGCGCGTAATTCGAGGAGAGTTCAAGGTCAATCAATGCGGGCGTGGAAAACATGAACGTTAAAACACGCCGATTGTTATCTGGTCTAATCCAGTTCAGGTGTTATCACGTCCCATCAAACGTGTTTTGGCGGATTGGCGTCGGCTATGATGATTATTGCCGGCGATGGAACGACTCCTCTTACAAAATGTTCACCTGTGCGGTAGTATCGTTTTTGAAGCAGGAAGCTCAAAAAACCGCAAATTTCTTACGCAGATTGTGAAGTTATGAGTGCATTTCAGAGTTTGCCGATGCGCTCATCGTGATTTTGGAGGCATTATCTATATGAAACAACTCTTAGTTTTGCTCTAGCAAAAGTTTGCAACAGGCCCATTTTGTTGCTTTTTTGGCAGAAAATGCAATGCTACTGATAGTCCCATCCATCAGTGTCATTAATGTGTTAGCTCCAATCCTGACTTTTTCTTTCTATTTTTTTTTTCCTTGTCTGAATTTTCAATCAAAGTAATAACTCTTTTAAGATATTGCAGTGTGCTATCTCATGCCAGATAAAATTGTATTCTTTATTCTTGGATTTCTAATATCCCAAATTTTTTGTTATTTTTTTTCAGGGAAGAAAGAAAGTGGAGGCAGTGGGCTGATGAAGTTTTGGTGCATACTCTATCACCAAATGTTTATCGGTCAAAGGACGAGGCTCTGCAAGCCTTTAACTGGTTCTCAGAAGCTGGAGAATGGGAAAAGAATTTCTCTACCTGGGAGCGGTATCTTATCATTTATGTCGGAGCTTTTGTAATGTATTTCATTGGAAAAAGTCTCAAGAAAAAGTAAGCCTATTCTTCTTGTTTTTTGACAGCGAAAGTCCACAATCACATATCTCGTTTGCGGTGTCTGGAAATCTCCGTCTCTATGTTATTTTTTTAAAGGAGAACAAATTGACATCATTCCTTGAAGTTTTTGCAGAATTTTCTTTGCACAGAGAAGAAAAATTATGGCAGTTTTAAAGAATTGCCATTGAGTAGTTTTCCGTTTAAAAAATAAAGTATGACAGGAAGTCTGCGACGTTGCAAACGGAGTTATGTGATTGCCAACTTACACCATTGTTTTGTTCATTTTCACAATATTTTTTTGCAAGATCTATATCTACAGCAATCTAGGAACACTATCAGACACTTCTCTACAGCTAATAAGTACAAATATTTGCACTTTTTAAATTAAAAACTGTCGAGATGGAAGAATAATTTTTGTTAATAAAAACTTTAAGCCTGTGTCGCTTAAAATTTCAAATACACTTTTATGTTTAAAAAAAGGCGAGGAAAATTTTGAAAGTTCAATTTTTTTTTATAACTTAGGAAATAAGTCAGTAAGCATACCATTTTTTAATTCATTCTCTGAAAGTACGGAGTAAATCAAGCCTCCAAGAAGTTTTTCACCTCTAATGGCAAAAAAAACCGTTTTGAAAATGCCAAAAATGGGACTCATTTAGTCTTTTGAAACAATATTCCTGGCAGGCTGTGATATTGTAGCTAGGTTAGAAACAGCGTTTTCAGATTAGTTGATCCCTTCCTCAGGTATTGCCTTGCTAGGTCAATTACAGTATTAGCCTTTGATTCTGGTTGCATTTTGATCAGCCTCTCTTTGCTCTTGATTATTCTAACTTTCCAATGCACTTTTTGGTTTTTTGTGGTATTTTACAAAAGTGAAACTAGGTATACTTTAAAACCGTCCAAAAATTCCTCGCCACTGTCCCATTATTTTGTTTTTTCTGGAATTTTATCCAACTTTTGGTCTCTTTTTTTAAAACTAATATGTTTGGATTTCAATGGAGCTTGAAATAAAAAACTGTATGCCTCCATTTCCAAAAGGAAAAAGAAGTCTAATAAGACGCTCGTAAAAGATGTAAGGAATTGTGACAGGTCAATAAAGTCCATTGAAGCAGAAAAAAAGTCCAAATCTTTAATTTAGCTTTTTTAAAATTTTTATCGCACTCTTGTACATTTCATTACCTTCTAAATTTGTTTGTTTTTTTTTTTTTTTTTAGACATGCTTTGAAAGATGATGTTCGAGAGTCACTTTATGATGAGTGCAAATACTATGTTAACAACATAAGAAAACAAGGAACGAAGTTCATTGGCGGTAATGTTCCTAATCTGGGCGACTTGGCAGTGTATGGAGTCCTCAGCAGCATTGAAGGGTGTGACGCTTTTAAAGACTTGATGAATAACTCATCATCGGTGGAGCAATGGTATCAAGACATGAAAATAGCCGTCAACAATCATCTGGGAATGAATCAAGCCACCGCAAGTCTGACCAGATCGTAAAAGGTATTTTAAGCTCATTTTGAGCGTTTTTTATCTATTTTGAGCCCTATTTTTCTAAGGAAATGTTATCAATAGGATTCTGTCATAAAGTATGAATTTTAATTCACTTGCTTAGATTTTTTAACTTTCTGAAGTATTTCTTGCTCATTGAAGAATGCAGAAAATGATAGCCAGTTAGGGTTTGATAACCTTTTTGTGTGTCATTTCATAACTTAGGTAGTCTTCTTGAATGATATTTAGTTTCAAATTAAAAGAAGAACCTTAAGATACAGCTCATAAGGCGTGCGCAAGTTGGCAACCGAAGACAGCATAACAATTTGTCAGCGAAAATCTGATGGAGTTCTTTCGACAGTTTGTTGAGCTAACATCAATCGCCAACATGCGCACCTTTTAACTTGCTGAGCACAACAGATTTGATGATTTGCTGAGTGGCTCTTCTCTGCCGAGCCTCTTTTTGTACTCGTTTTCACTGAAGTGATGTCAGTGAAAACAAATCCCTAACTAGCTTCCACCACTTATACTTTCTCTTTGTTCACTGTCATGTACGCACAATTTTGAGGGATTATCATAAAGACACTGATTAATTTCACGAGCAGTCCTCCAATCCATTCAGAGGCAGGCAAGTTTGAAGGGCAACTTTTGTGGAAGGAACACTTGATTTTGTATTTTTTTCAACCTTTTAGCACTTACATGATAATAGCCTAAAATTAAGTTTGAAACCACTGTCCGTCCACGTTTCTTCAGAACTCGCTGTTTTAGCCGTCACGACTGTCAGCACAAACGGTTTAGATAATGCTGGAAAAGAAAGGAGGGAAAACTTTAGGAGAAAAGCGCTAATTTTTTCATAAAATAATTTCCACTAAGATATTACTCTTTTTGCGAGAAAACTTTTGTTAGGAAGAGAAGTTAAGGTGTAGAATTTTCACCAAAAGTTAATTTATGAATTTTCAAAAGATCAGTCAAAGAAATAAGTTTTCTCATTGATTACTTGATGTTGAATAGAATATTCTACTTACTTTTAATTTGGGTGAAAGTATTGCCGCAAAACCGGTCTGTTGTTGTCGCTGTCTCTCCTTCATAGGGGTGGGGGATTACTATGAAATTTGAAGCACAGCTGCCTTCCTTTTCATCAGGTTGCTCTAAAAATTTAGAAAGCAATGAAAAGATTCTTAATAACTAAAATATTTTAAATCTATGAGGTGAAATCTCAATTAATGCCAACACTTGGGCTCAAAATATCAAATAAAAAATTTGGCTTTGAGTTTTTAAAGTTTTAAAGATCTTCTTAGCAAAATTTATGAGTACACTCAGGATCAGTATTTTAGCTTAATCAGAGAGGAGCATAAGTTGTTAGGAGGGGTCCTAATTCACCTCAAGTGATTAGCATAAAAAAAATTCGAAAATTGTTCTAAATTCGGTGCATATTAAAGATTTTCTTTTATTAGCAATTTCTCTATATTTTATTCCTTCATTCCTTTATTCCTTCGCCTGAAAAAAAGCATGGCTTCAAAAAGCTCTAAAATGCTAAACATTTGCAGCATTTTGTCTCCCACAGTCATTCAGTCGTATAGTCATATTCCTGATTTTCATCACAACCAAATGTCTGATTTCATAGCAAAGTACTCAATTTTATGGTTAAGTTAGCGATTTTCCCCTTTTTTGAAAGTATCAGGGGGAAAAGGTTATCATTTTTAGTGTATTTTCCGAAGGAAATACACTATTGCATTCTCCCATGATGTCGGACCCAGACCTGAGACATTGTGAAGAGCACCGATCACGGGTCGTAGATCACGAAAATATATGCTATTCAAATTCATGTTGTATGTATGTATGTAAGGGTGCATGTATGTAAGGGTGTATGTATGTATGTATGTATGTATGTATGTATGTATGTATGTATGTATTTCCGCCTTTTGAAGATTTTTCGATTTTTGAGTGGTTATATCTTTCTTACGTTGAAAGATATTTTGTAGGACTACTATTCTGCGAAAAAAAATTGAAATTTGAGGCAATAGATTTTGAGGGGTGGGGCTCGAAAGTGGGGGGAGGTCAAATCTTGTCCACTCGATAACTCGAGCGAAAATGTATATTTTGAGCTGAAATTTTTACGGGTGGTAGTTCTCCCCTAGGACTGGTTTGGTATTGAATTTGAGCTAAATCGGCCGAGCCGTTTAAAAATGGCGAGCTTTGAAAGTTTTAGGCGAGGGGTGCGCGGCATGAGGGGAGCCGGCCGGAGCAGGGCCGCACAGTGGGTCGGGGGAGAAAGTTTTTGGACAAGCTGATCGTCGCACAGTGGGTCAGGGGAGAGAAGTTTTTGGACAAACTTTTCGGCGCACAGTGGGTCAGGGAAAGGAAGATTCTGGACAAATTGTTCGTCGCACAGTGGGTCAGGTTAAATGATCTGTTCTTGAACAAAATCTCACCATTTAACCGTCACAACCTTTCGCAGCGCGTTCGCTGGCAACGTACGCAACTACTATCTTGTGCTCAAGAAATTAATTCATTCCCTTACAGATTGATCCCCCCCCCTTCGGAAAATACACTCTTCCCGCGGTGGACGCGCGGGTCGCTTAAGGAGACAGAACAACTGGAATGGACACTCAAACTAAAAAGCGCGCGCGAAGCGCGCGTCCTGGGGGGGCTTGGGGGGGCGAAGCCCCCCCAAAAAACCGGCGCGGAGCGAAGCGGAGCGCTGGTTTTTTTTAAAATTGCTTCATGTTCGTTGCATATCTCAGATCAAGACTGGACATTTCCTGCATCTCTAAACAGAAAGTCTGATTTCAAATCAAGGAAGGGATAGATCCACCCTCTGCTAAAGTAGCTCTCTAAAAGTGCCCCAGGTTGAATTAAATGGAAACGAATACTTCTGTCGACTAAAATGAAGAAGTAAGTGATAAAAATATTTGGAAAACAATAAAGATTAAAGATTTTCACAACTATTGCAATACTTGTCACTTATAAATCTCCTGCAAAATGGATGGACATTTTAGCTTTAGTGGCTCACGCAAAGTAGATCACAGCAGTAATTATCATTGATAACAAGTAACTTTTTAACTATTAGACACTCATTTTGACTTTTGTAAGACTTTTTGATTTTTACCTGTCACAGGCGCCGTTGAAGTTTCATAGTGAACTGAAGATTCCGTCTCCGAGGGCATGTTGAAGCTGTCTGAACCTGACCACTCTAAACTGCAGTAATCTTTAGGTGATGCAATGCAAACGCCGTAGTTTAAGTTCGTTAAAAGCTGTGCTGCAAAAAGGAGAAAATCAACAGTATGAGTGTCCCGCATTTCTAGAAGTAAGTTGGCTTGTCTTAAGCTGGTTCTTCCCACTACAGTCTCCAAAAAACACAGCACAGGCTTATCATCAATAACTGCTTAAGGGCCAAAAAATCAAAACTTGAGTGCTTCGTTCGAGGTATCAAAAACTACATGCTGCATGAAGGGCTAAGTGCCACCAACACTCGAGTAGTACATATAACGTTCGAAAGAAATGTTAGTGGTATGTGCTGTGGCAGCTGGCAAAAATAAGTGTTATTTCAAAGTCAACTTTTTGGCTTTTAGCTAATTATTGATGTTAAGTCCACAAGTCACAAAACATCTTTTTTTTTTTTTTTTTGCAGAACCTCCAAACCGTATTTCTGCATTTCCACTGTCTAATCAAACGTCTTTCTCGTAACCTTATTTGAGAAGGAAAAATAATTATTTTCAATGCTTCAAAGCCGCCATCTTTAGCTGATTCAGCCATCATACCGATATTAATAACTTGAGTATCCTCGTCAGTCAGAAAACATTTTGTATTCTGCTATCTGTGTTGACCTTCCTATCAACAAATAATGTATCTTATGTGGAAACCTATGAATTACCACCAATTTTTTTTCGAACATCGCCTGAAAAAGGCTTGGAGAGTATTTATGAATATTTCCTTATTTGTGCCCAGTTGTATTACTAGTAATGAATTAATGATTTGATAATGAATCCAGGAAAAATCTTACTTTTCTGGCCTTTGCTCCCGTAGTTAAAGCTGCTCACTGATCCAGATGTAGTATCAAAGTATTGTAGGCACCCATTCGGAGCTGAAAAAGTTGCAAGATTTACAAAATTATCCAATTTTA
Source organism: Bemisia tabaci (assembly GCF_001854935.1). Lineage (NCBI taxonomy): Eukaryota > Metazoa > Arthropoda > Insecta > Hemiptera > Aleyrodidae > Bemisia > Bemisia tabaci. The sequence goes on from NW_017566682.1 coordinate 617,988, forward strand.
GCATGTATTTCTTGTTTAATCTTTTCAGTTTGAAGTCACAAGATTAATTTAGATATCACAGCGATTTTGATCCTAATATGTACCAGCGTGAAAAGAACCTCACATAGAATAATTTGCTTCCTCCATTTTATTTTAACTGTATTGTAAGTGATTAATGTTTTCTCAGATACAGACACAGCTAATTAAATAAAAATTTGTCCTTTGCTCAAAGTAAACATCGTATCAGATATTTTTCCCAAGTCATGGGCTAAACCAAGTCTTGAAACTTCCAATCCCAACAAATGAAATCACACTCGTAAAAAGTTTGCACATCTATTTTTTCAAAGTAAACTTTCGTTTTGATAAAACTCACCCTGATATTTTGAGTTGCACGGAATCTGTTTAACCTTCAAGTTCCAAAGTCGATTGAAGGAAACGGCTGAGCTTGTATCCACCGATACGTGAGATACTGTTTTTTCAGGATCAAAATTAACATAAACTGTAAACATATTTGAAATTTGTGTTACTTTTTGGACATAGCAACTACGATTTACGTATGAAAGTCAATGATTATTTTATTTTTATGACTGTCTGAATGGGTTTTCAGACAAGGTATGAATGTGTAATGCAAGCATTATGCAACATGTTACCTCTTCAAAATTTTACAAGGAAAATGAATGACAAAAGTACAAATGATGTCACTTGTATGATGTAACTTTCATGTACTTTATGTTAAAATACTTGTCAAAGTCTCGCTCAGGAGTTGACTTCTGTACTTCCCATTGTATGAATCGTTTTTTAAGTAAGAATTTGAAGGAAAAATGCATGCCGTTTCTTTTAGTTGAGACGTTGTCCAGTGGCCCATTCATCCAGTCTCTCATTTATTTATTCATTTTTTTTTTTTTTCAATTTATCCCTGAATGTCTGTAATTGTTTGAGTGAAAGAAAAAAAATGGGGGAACAATGGTGGTTAGGTGTTGTAGAGTTCCAGGAAGTAATATGAAGCGACATGTACGTATACAGATAAGAAATTTCCATTGAAACTAGAGACCGTAATGGGCCTGTTGCAAACTTTTGCTAGAGCAAAACTAAGAGTTGTTTCTTATAGATAATGCCTCAAAAATCACGATGAGCGCATCGGCAAAGTCTGAAATGCACTCATAACTTCACAATCTGCGTAAGAAATTTGCGTTTTTTTAAGCTTCCCGCTTCAAAAACGATACTACGGCACAGGTGAACATTTTGTAAGAGGAGTCGTTCCATCGTCGGCAATAATCATCATAGCCGACGCCAATCCGCCAAAACACGTTTGATGGGACGAGATAACACCTGAACTGGATTGGACCAGATAACAATCGGTGTGTTAACGTTCATATTTTCCACGCCCAAATGGATTGACCTTGACTCTCCTTGAATTACGCGCGGAACTGCGTGCAAGCGTCGGCCATGATGAATATCGCCGACGATGGAGCGACTCCTCTAACAAAATGTTCACCTATGCCGTAGTATCGTTTTTGAAGCGGGAAGCTTAAAAAAACGCAAATTTCTTACGCAGATTGTGAAGTTATGAGTGCATTTCAGACTTTGCCGATGCGCTCATCGTGATTTTTGAGGCATTATCTACAAGAAACAACTCTTAGTTTTGCTCTAGCAAAAGTTTGCAACAGGCCCATTGTTTAAATTTTTGAGCTGGATTATCTTTCAAAACTGACAAATTGTCTGTTATAACAAGCTTCTCGAAGTAAATTATTTCAAGATAGACTTTTTAATTTATGAGCTTACCCAGCTTTATTAAACTCATGAAAAAATTAAAGAAACGGAAGGAAAACCTCAAAATAGTCTGCTTTTTTTTATCTACATCCTGCCCTTTTGCTTCCCTCAAATTTGGTTCTGTATTAAACTTATAAATGTGTTTTATTACGTACTGTGTTGTCCACTGTTTTGCCCGCAAATATTCGGCACAGTCTCCTCACCAACTGTCAAGAAATCATGTTTGCACTCTCCTTTAGTGGGTTGAGAGATGTTGAAAGTTTCAAAATCTATTCGCAGCTAGGGGCAAAAAACAATATACAAGTTATTTTTCTCTGCTAAAAGTTCTAAAAAACTGGAAAAAACTCATTCTTTCCCCATCATTGTAAACTTCAAGTGAAAATAAAACTCTTAAAATGCTGATTTAAAATGGACTCCTTATTATTTCAAGAATTTTTTTTTCTAACTATTAATTAAATTCCATTCTGCAATCCAGAACTACTATCTTTGGCGCATTTTATAAACAACATATGGACCATTTTAGTTTCCTTAGTCCCTTGTTGCAAAACTTGGTTCGATTTCTGCTCACCGAAATTTCATCATTCTTTTGCATGATACCGAAGTTTTATGTATAGCTCAGGCATAGCTCAACTTCAATTATCAAAAGTATTAATCGGATTTGGCGCAAGAATGTGTAAAAATCAATTGTACTATCCTCAAATCAAATATCAATTGGCCGTAAATATTTGAATGAAAGTCTCATAAGTATAAATAAATAGTCAAAAGAGCCCAGTGTGGCACTGATATAAGAATGAAAATAAGAAAAACTATAACTAATCTACCTATCACAATAAAAAGAGGCCAAGGGTGGGAGGAGAATTTTCTAAACAAAAAAAGTTGAGCTGTGATTCTCAACCACTCACTGACATTGGAAGTAGATATGATATTTTTTTGTGATTACCTGACATATTTTGTCTGATGCTTTGGAAACTGTCAATGAGCATTGGAGCCCACTATTGAATGGGCCTGGATAGCTTGGACTCTTGAAATAGGTTACATCTGCTTTAGAGCTTCCGCCACAAGTTCTCTCAACTAGAAAGCAAAAAATAATTCGCAGTTCTGTACAGGGTTCTTTATTACATGATCTCAGAAGAAAATGATAAAAATAAGTACCACGAAGACCTTATTGGCAATCTGACAATTTTTCATTAAGTTATCAACAATATCGTTAAATTTTCACCTCTATGACTGCTCGCACAGTTTTCTAGACATAGTTATCAACTCTCGTCAAGTAATTTAGAGCCACACATAGAATACAACTACATAGGAAAATTTTTCTTCGATCAATCCATGAAATGTAACTTATTTATTCTTGCGGATCACATTTTGTATGCAATCAAGGACTGAGCAAAATGAGTCGCAAGAAAAAAAGATGAGTTACATTGCCTCAGCCAGGAGACAACACATTAATCTGATCTTATCATTAATTCAAAAGACAGGTCTTAAACTGAAGCTTTCAGCATTTAAAATATAAAATCTTTATATGTATATACTTTTTCCCGTATTCTCGGTTTTTTAAAATATTTGAAAAATGCAATGCTCTCTGGAAGATACTGTCACAAGGAACAAATTGTAGAGTTTAGATCAAAGCTTACATGTATCTCAAAGGTGAAACTGTAGGAACACATATTGATGGCTGAAGTGCGAAACCACACATCTCCATTTCGATGTTTCTAAATTTCCGCTCCTATTTTATTTTTTCAAAGAGAATCAAGCCATTTTATAGCTCGAAATTCATACAGAACTTTCTGCTGGAGAAAAAATCAAAGAAGTTTTGAAGATTTTGAGTTGATCAGTTTTTCAAAGGAAAAACTTAGTGTAATAGGAAGTCTGAAACATTGCAAACGGAGATGATATGCGGTTTAGCCTTTTGGCCATCCATATCTTCAAAATCTCATTTCTTGTTTAATTTTATCAAAGGAGAACAAACCAGCGCTATTCCTAGAAATTTTCGAAGATTACTCTTCACACAGAGAGGAGTTTTCAAGAAATGATATTACCTAAATATTTTTCCATGAAAAGAATTAAGTATGGAGTCAATATCGTTGCAGTCCGAGATACATAGGTACGCCTCTACAGTTTCACCGTCAATCTACTCTTGTGAAGTTTGTTTACTTACAGACACAACAAACACCACCCGTGCAGCTGCCACCTACAACACCACCTTGAACGTTACAGCTAGCTTTCGTCATACATGTTCCTTCCTGTTTCAAATCAGTAATGCACTGTCCAGTAGGAATCACCCTTGGATAGTAGTACCATGGTGGAGGCAAGAAAACTAAATCATTACAAAAATGCAAATGCAATTATTTAAAATTATTATTATTTTTATAATAAGTGAAAGCAACAACAGGGGTGGAATCCAAAACTATCATTTAATGTCTGGAAGCCACCTATTTTTTTAACATCAAGTCCAAATCTGTTCAGTTCTGACCCTTTGTCAATAGAAGAAATAGTAGAAACCTCTAAGAAGACAATTATACTTTTTTTTCTCTGTGCAATTTTGCAAATTTGAGTCAAACTGATCAGTTGATTAATATAATTCCTCCTGAATCAGAGATTAAAATTAACAATAAGAAAGGTACGATAAAAAAGTTGCCTCTTCTTCCAACAATCTATCTTTTTGAGCAGACATCTCACAAATACCTCCGGCACATTCCAATAGTAATTAACTTTCAATCCTGTTAAAATAAATTTTTGCAGTGTGCAATCTAATTTCAGCTTTTTTTAAAGTTTTTTCCTTCACAAAAAATGTCTCTGCTTTGAAGAAAGAAGTTGAGTTACGACAAAAATGTCTTTACTATCAGTGGTAAAAAAGAAGTTAAAAAGAAAACTTACATCGCTCTTTCTCTGCAGGCACAGGGACAGGAACTTTAAAAGGGATTGGAATTTTCAGAGGGAATGGGAAAAAAAATCCGAATGCATAGTCGGAAACTAGCACGAGCAATGAAAAACTTAACAACATTTTGAAGAGCTGACTGTGTGACCGCTGCAACTTTTGAGATGAAAATGACTGAATTGAAGCCTCCGTGAGTACTCTCACAGAGTATTGACTTTTCCGAAGAGAATGGAGCATTTTGTTCCATCCTGACAATGTTGCCAAACCTGAATAATTATAACTGTACCAGCAGTTGCCTCTATTTTCACTAAGTGTGAATCCCTATCCCAGCCCCGCATCTCTTACATTGGTATCATGTGGTTTTGAGGAAGGCATGTAAGTGCCATAAAAAGAAATAAAATCAGTTTGTCAGTCATATTTTTTTACACCTGGACTTTCCTAATAAAAAATTATAGCAAAGGAGTCAAGATCCTTTTCATGCCCTAAAATTGGGGGGGGGGGGGAATAGTTCTCATCTGCAATTCCTAGGAATTTTACAACGAAAGGTCTTCCTTAAGAACACTTAAGATATAGACTCCCTCCTTCCTGTANGTACCAGCAGTTGCCTCTATTTTCACAAAGTGTGAATCCCTATCCCAGCCCTGCATCACTTACATTGGTATCATGTGGTTTTGAGGAAGGCATGTAAGTGCCATAAAAAGAAATAAAATCAGTTTGTCAGTCATATTTTTTTACACCTGGACTTTCCAAATTAAAAATTATAGCAAAGGAGTCAAGATCCTTTTCATGCCCTAAAATTGGGGGGGGGGAGGAATAGTTCTCATCTGCAATTCCTAGGAATTTTACAACGAAAGGTCTTCCTTAAGAACACTTAAGATATAGACTCCCTCCTTCCTGTAAAGCACATCAGTGGCAAAAGTCTGCAATCACATATCTCGTTTGCGGTGTCTGAAAATCTCCACCTCTATGTTATTTTTTAAAGGAAAACAAATTGACATCATTCCTTGAAGTTTTTGCAGAATTTCTTTCGCACAGAGAAGAAAAATCACGGCAGTTTTAAAGAATTGCCGTTGAGTAGTTTCCCATTTGAAAAATAAAGTATGACAGGAAGTCTGTGACGTCGCGAACCGAGTTATGTGATGGCCAATTTAATCTGTCGACATGTGGCCCTGCAACTGGATCATTACATTTATAGGTGGCTTTAAACAATTTGGAACAAATATATTAGTGAGTAAATCGAGCTACTGATTTCACAATCATTTTTTGTCCTCACATCTCTGTATTGAATCTAAAGTCACTTTTTTAATGGGAAAGGGGGTTGAGCTAAATAATGAAGTCATGAAGGGCATAATTCATTCTCCTCTGTATGCTATAATGACAGTAATTTCATCGATGATCAATCGTACTTTTTCACAGGAATTTTTATTGAAAAAGGGTAGGGTAGGTTAGTGCCATTTTTTTTTTTTTTTTTTTTTTTTTTTTTTTTTGTCTGCAAAATATTTATCAAAAATAAAATTCCAAAATGTGAATTCCTCATATAATTTGGCAACTCAGTGTCCACGGAGATGATTTTGTCCAGTGCCACAAGGAAGCCCCTCTTAAGTGACCAGCCAGCTCATTGACAAGAAGATACTAATTAAACATGCCCTCTTTGATTGTTTACTGAGGTTGTTTGCCCTCTTGAGAGGGCAAAGACCGCTCAGGGAACTGTTTAGTCTGCTGCTGATCACCCATCTGGCTGCAATCCCCGAAGATGACATTGACACCAGGCGAGGAATTTTTGTGTTTACAGTGTTGAATAACTATTAGATTTCTGTGTGTGACTCAGAGATTGATGAACCTGTGACAAAATGCCTTCGGTCGTGACCCCTGCCGGCTTTGCTCCATTCATAAAGACTTCCTGTCGGGAACCACCGGTCACTTTTAACAATTAATGAGCTCTTTGTGAGGATGACCGAGTTTGTTTGCATAAGAGCTTGGGAACCAAAAATCAGGAGGTGTCTTGAGTGATACATCTTAAAAATCCAAAATGTAGATGGCAGGAGATTAGAATTTTTTATAAATCTTTGTCCCTTGGTTGAGTAAATTATTTTATAAGTAACTCTAGTAGCAGTCTCCCTGCTTATCAGCTAAAATTGGGCATTAAATTTTGATGAAATCTTTGATTGGTGGATGGTGAATGATAACCTGATAAATGACGACACAAATTAAATTTTTTTTGGTTCCCATTACAACTTTTTTTTATTTCTTTTTTATGAAAAGTGTTGGGAGAAGATCCTATCTTTCGGATAAAATTTTCAATTGCTGGACTAAAAATGAAGTGTGATCTGGCTGAATTTAACAAAAACACACCGAATTGCATAAGTTAGAAGCAAGGAAAAGATGTTAGAAGTTTTATGCCTCCATACGACTCAATGTTAACGACAAAATTTAAAAACTACTTCCACGTTCAAAATCTTTTTCCTGAACTTTCAATCTTTGTCAGGAGAAAATTCAAGACTGGTTGAATTCAGAACAATTCTCGACTCAGTTCTTTCAAAATGCAACTTGGTGTGTATGATTGATTAAAAACTAATTTTGAGCTAAGAAATGAACTTAAAAGATAAAAAGATTTGATCATCACAATTGGAAAAAAAAAATGATCAACATTTATTTACAACTTGAAAACTATGTGCAAATTACATATTTACAAAGTAAATTAAAATTGTTAAAAATGTGTCTAGATCAATTAGCTGTCTCTAGTAGTGTTACACACAATCATACACAACTTATTGGACCAAATAAAATTCTAAAACTGCTTCATTTGCTCTTAAACAAATCAGCTTGAATTTTTGAACAGCAAATAAAATTCCAAATTTATCTGACTTGCTCTCATTTTATCTAATTATCAAAGAGAGACTGCACAATCTCAAAAAGAAAGAAGACCAGAGCAAAAGTCAGACCTTTCTAGTGAGAGATCCCATGCATTCTCTTGACAAATATGTGATGGAAGATATCAATATCGCCTGAATTGTTTTTTGAACTTTTCATAATGGTAGTCGTCGGTGGCTTTTTCTCGACCAGAATCAGATTTTTTGTCTTTGTCTTTTGGATTTCCTGCCGTGGCAGCTGGTTTGACTTCTTCGACAGCCACTTTCTCCCGCTTCTTTGGTGGACCGCTTTCTTCGATGTTGACTGGAATTAGAAAGAAAGATTACAAATCAACTAAAGAAGAGGATCGTCAAAAGTATCATTACAAATGAAAACAAACAAGACTGTTTTGACAGATCTAGATTTATAATAGTTACCCTTGTGTAAAGAACAGTTTACAAAATAGTGTATCAAAGCCTGTTGGGGGCACTAATTTGTTGTTCGTCCCACATAGGGACGTGACTACATTGCAATGTTGCCAAATTTCTTCTTGAAAATTTCATTTCTACCTAGAGAATATTCGGCATTTCCAATTAGAAGTTTCCCTGGTTTTTCTTCTGATCTCATGCAAAAATCAGACAAATTTTGGCAAAAAATTGCCTAGATAAATTACTTGTAAAATATTGAATAGTTTGAGTCAATTTTTTAACGTTGAACTGAAGTTACATTCCTTTGTACAGGGAAAAACGAATTGTGTTAAGAGCATCCTGCTTGTCTTGAATGATCGGATAAGAAAATTTGAACGCCAGAATCCAACTCTACTTAAATTTGATAAAATAATACATTATTTGATTTTCTCAATTATTGTGATTTTCCAAAAAATCATCAGTGAAATGTTAGAAGGGAATTTTTCATTTAAAATTAATATCAATGTTTTCTCTCTTGAAACAAAAAATAAGGTGTAAGAGATAGGTGTATCGTTCCAGTTTCAAACTTACATCGATTATGTTGAACAAAATTGACTGCCATGTTGGTTGGTACAAACTGAGAAGGGCCATCTTTTTTGTTGCGCCTTTCTGCCAGTAATTTTAATTTGGCTTCCTCTGTTGCTTCTATATTTTTTATTTTGACTCTGAAAGGAAAGCATGATTGACATTAGGTATATTTCAAAGTGTAACACAAGGATGAGAGATTACTTAATTTGAATCTAGAAAAATCAATAAGGAAAGTTTAAAACCTACTTAATTATTGTACATTCACATTATCACTCATAAATTCTGGATATCTGAGCTGATAAAATGAATTCATCAGGTGTGTAGGAGTTTTGACGATTTTAAACTGGTTAACATTCGGACTATGTTTAACAGTAATGCACAAAGACGCATTTAGAGGGGAGGAGGGGGGGGGATTAGCTAAGAAAGGCTTTGAATTGAACTAATCATAAATTTTCTCCGCTCAAAAATTCGAAGTGTTGAAAAAATTTTAAACATAGGAAGGGTATTAAAATTTGTCCAAAACATTGAATTTCATGGTGGAATAAAACTTTGAACGTCTTTTTCTTCATTTTAACTTGATGTAACTTCTGAATTTCTGTAAAACTCCGTCCATTTGTTGATAATGGAAGGTTTGCCAACAAAATTTAAAGGAATGAAAGCATTCAAAATGGATATATACTGTGAAATTATCTTATCTTAGACTCATTTCGTTCCTGATCCTTCAAATTTTCATTAGTAAAATTTTGTTTTACCCCTTGGGTGTAAATTTTTCTCTTCTGATCTTAACTCCAATGAGAGTTTCATCCCCCAAAGTCATGACTGGAGGATACAACTTACTCTATTCCCAAATCTATCTCTGGAATACCACTCAACATTTGATTGGACAACATCTCCTCTGATCGATGAGTGGTGGATGAACGCAAATGATCTGGAACAGCCTGTAAAGCTGCTTCTTCTGGAGAGCAGTACTTTGAATCACCCGACACGATTGGTTTTTCATCCTCCTTTTTACTACCTTTCCTTTTGGATAGTTGCTCCTCAATGTATTTCATCCTGTGAAAATAGAAGGCAGAAAAATGATTTAACTACCAAGTTCAGGACACAAGAGGGGACAAGACTGCATTGCACCCTGTACACGGCAAATTCTGTGAGACACTGTTGACTGCGAGATTGCTAGAATTATTTCCCTGCTATCATAAGTAAAATAAAAAGTTGATCAGAGGTTTTGATAGAACATAGCTTTTACAGCATTGAAAATTATTTTTTAAGTGTCATCAGAAAAATTCTTTCTTTCGTCGATAAATATTTCTTGATTAGTGGAAAAACAAATTAGGCATGAGTCCAGTCCATGAGGCAGTCATCAAAATGCCACCATCATTTTTCATGTTTAAACTGTTGAGTCTCATTAATTTAGTGATCATGATGAGTATCTCTCACCCATTAAAATGATCATAAAAAAGCTTCATTTGAAGCCAAAAAAATAAATTAGTAGAGCAAAACCGCTTCACATTTACCTACTTTTTCTTTTTATTTTCTCTCCTTGATTTTATTAAAAGAAAAATACTAAAGTTTTGTTGATTATAAAAAATAATCTTTGAATATCTAAAGTAATGGTGAGTACTGCTTGATTTTTTTTTCTTAAACAAAAGTTGGTTTGTGAAGTTTTGACAATGCCAATACAATGTGCCTACAAAGAGTTCCCAACTTGAACAATTAATGTACCTATGATTTTAAAAAAGATTGTCCGGAGAGATACTATCCAGAAGCAAACTTGTTGCCTTGTTAGTTTGATTAACTCTCAAAATTGCAGTCGATGAAATTATCAAATAAAAGAAAAGATTACTCACATTTCTTCATCCTCGTCTCTTTTATTTGTCTCTGCAGAAAACTGAGTTCCGATTCCTGTGTCATACGCATCGTCGACTTGCTCCACAGCACCAGATTTCAAGGCGTTCATATTGATGAGTCCTCCTGTCTTCACTTTAAAAGGGTCCGTCTAAAATTGTTCAAAAAGATAACAATTCATGTGAAACCAAGTCAATAAAATATCATGATCAACTGACTTATTTTGTATGGTTTGAGAATTTTGATTTTATATGTGAGACTAAGTCCACAAAAATTGAAAATTGAGTTAGTAATACGGGAGTGGCATCTTACTAATATTAAGGAACAAGACTCCCCTAAAAATTTTGATCGACGCTAGAGTTATGATAGTTTTAAAATGGCAGTTCACAGATGTGATTAAGTACAAAAAAAAGTTCTTGGAAGTTCTAATCTGTCTTATTTAGGACAAGACATTGCTGCATTATGATCCTCCTGCATGGCCTCTATTAGCACAAAAATAAATTGAACGACTCACAACTTGTTCTCACAGACACCTGAGAATAAATTTAGAGATTTTGATGGAAAAATTTGAATTGTTGACTCGATTTGATAATGATCACCCTACCTACTGAAAAAATTTCCCTGTGGACTAAGTATGTCTCTTTTCCCAGACAGTTCCATTTTCATTTCAGTAATGTAGTTAAAAATTATGGTGCTTCTGCTCTTGAGGAGTTCATTGGTCAATTAAATTTAAGAAACTTCCCAGTAAAATAAATTACTCTCTCGAGTAATGTCCTCTTTCCAATAACATCTTCATGGAGTATGGCAATTAGAAGGAGACAATGAAGTTCTACTTACAACTGACGCTTCAATTTCAGGCACCTTCTGGCCAATGGCCAAACTGACAACGCTCACTCCATTTGGTCTTTTTCTTAATGTTTGGAGAAGTTTTGCTTCTTCCAATTTTGATCTGGAACAAATAGCAATGAAAATAATTATAATAACATAGGTTTATACTCCATGACTGCATTCCTGAGACAAGTTATAATGAATATTCTGTAATCCCACAATGCTAGTCATCTTAGATTCCCAAATTTTTACCTAAGAATAACTGATTCTAGCTTTATTATTTGGGTCGCTTCCTTCGACCGAGATTATACAAAAGATGAAATTGTTTAAAAACAAAAGGGTTTGACAGGAATGTGGTTTCAATAAAAAAAATTCTGGAGATGTATTTAACAATCCATATTGGTCACACCAGCTGAAACAAAAATACTTACAGAACTGGAGCACCCTCTTCTTCGCTGCTGCTTCCTGAGGAACGTTTCCTCATCCGAATTGGTTTCTTGCGATGCTTGAACGAAATCTTGGGCTCCGAAGAAGAGTCAGACATTTTGAACTACACTTGCAGAATGAGGGAGGGGAGACACCACACAAAATTTAAAAAAAGTGCACCCTTTATTTAATTAATCATTTTTGTCTGGAAGTTAACTTTTGAAGGTAAACAATGACATAACCTCTAAATGAAAGGTAAACAATTTTTCCAATTATTCCTCTATTCGAACAAAAGGAATCTTAACCGCAAATTCTGAACCAGACGCTTTGATTGGTCCAGAGCGGTTCATTCCAATTATTCCGAGTTGAACCAAAACAAGCGGGAATTTCAAATAATTCCGGATATCCTGTCTACCAAATCGTTTCCGGTAAACAGTGTTGTCAGTTTTACGAGCATTTGATAAATAAAACTGACAACACTGTTTACCGGAAACGGAAACTATTTGGTAGACAGGATATCCGGAATTATTTGAAATTCCCGCTTCTTTTGGTTCAACTCGGAATAAATGGAATGAACCGCTCTAGACCAATCAAAGCGTCTGGTTCAGAATTTGCGGTTAAGATTCCTTCTGTTCGAAAAGAGGAATAATTGGAAAAATGTAGCAATTTGAACCTCTTTGATTTGAACGACCACTTTCAAAATAAGGTTATGTTTATATTATGAATTAAAAAGCGGCATGGGCATGGCTTTGATTATAATTTCTTTTTCACACCTTTTACACTGTTCGTAACTTAAATTTATTCATTTATCCTAATTTTACGTAAAGTAGCGACTCATGCTGTTTGTCCCGTGCACTTTCTTCCGAGTGAATTTTTTAATGAAGGCAACCTTTCGTAGTGAATCATGTTCAAGATTCTGGTGGTTTTCAACCTGCATCATTTTTAGTAAGAATTTTAGCATTAATTTTGTCTCTTTGACGGTCTTTTATCTGTTCAGATTCACCCATGAAGAATCACTCCAGTTCAATGATGGAATAAGCCAGCTTAAACCATATAGAATCAAGTGTAAATTGATTGTAACTTGTTTGGACCTTGGTAAAGTATTTCAGCAGCCCGATTGTTTAAATTTATGTCGGTACATACAACAAGAATCGAAAATCGTTATATTACACGGAGCAGATAGGGCTATGTCTTGTCTTATCTTGCCGACATAGCCAGTTAAAGTTTCAACGATCAGGCTGCAGTACTTCGTCACCTTCCAGGCAAAGTATCACAAGCGCCATGCGACGTTTAAAAATTTCCGCCGCCATTTTATTTTTTTACAGAGAAATTGTTCAACGAAGCTGTCCGAAAATTTCACTGAATTTTCTTTGTGCTGCCGATAAAATTTAGTGAAATTTCCAAACAGATTCAACCAACAATTTCTCAGTAAAGAAATAAAATGGCGGCGGAAATTTTTAAACGTCGCATGGCGCTTGTGATACTTTGCCTGGAAGGTGACGACTTATTGAGCCTCTGTTTCCGACTCCCCCTAACTCAACTGGATATTGGCTCTAAAGTCAGTTTGCTGTTCACTTCTTGGAAAATACATTGTGGCAATTTTGTCACTTAGCTCAAAATCAAGGAAAATACACATGGGTGGTCAAATATTGTACTTTTACGGTGTCACATGGCAGCCCTCTGCACATCTCTAGTCTCTGAAATGGAATTGGAGTCTCCTTAAAGGAAATGCGACCGCCGTTTGCCAGCTGCCTTGTCTTGAAGTTATACTTCCCCTGTACTTCATCAAATGGTCTAAATAGCTTGCTGGTTTTTCGTCCATTACAATGCATCAAATGCCCTATCTTCTCGATTCTTTGCTCTTATGTCAAGTGGATCCCATGGTTATCTGTGGTGCTCTTTTCATGGCCTCCGTAATTGAATACTAAACTGTAACTTCCATTTTCATAGTTTTTTAAAGATGTTTTATCTTTTGCCCCCTGCAAAACTTTTTATTTGCTTTAGATTTGTTCCTCTAAATTGGAGGAGGTACAAGTTTCAAAAATTAATTTTGGTAAGAAGTCTTCAGCGTTGCAATCTGAGATATGGCATTTGGGAGTTTCACTGTGATATACGACTATTATGTTGCAAATCAGTGCTCAGGTTTATTTTTTCAGAAGAAATTAAAGTCCTTATCCAAGTAACAGGTCTTTTTATATAATATATTATGTATAGTATAAAAAAAACTCAATTTACAAATGAAAAAAAATTATATGTTTTTTTATCACTCATTCAAAAATGTCCGAATAAAATATGAAGGAGATTTTTTGGTTATTATCCTTTTGAATAATTGAAGTGTAATTCTAGATTTTTAAACATTTTGGAGGCCTACATTTTTCGACATTAGCCATCGACATTAGCCCTCTCTCACTGAATTATGTAACATCACCAAGTTTTACTGTGTCTGATTTTTCCCATTTTTTTTTCTCTGCCGCAGATATTTTTAAAGCTCACCTTTTTAGTCCTCATCTAATGTTTCTTTCTCATATGCTGACTTAACACAGAGCTACATCCCACTGTTGGCGGTGGTAAACAATTTTGAATCAGCGGCTAACAAAATGGAAGAAAAAGTTTCAAATCCAGGCTCATTTTCCTTCTTGCATGAGCAATATGAAAAGGTGAGACATTATTGAATAATTCCAACTTTATTGTTAGTCTAGTCTCTATTTGCCATCTTAATTTTGCCAAGTCTTTGCTGTTGGAATGGATAAATATTTTCTTTTCAATGTAGCAACATAGCATAGGACTACGGTCGACAGAGTGAGACAGCCTGAGTGGCTTGGCCACTGAATAGAAAGAAATTAACAGTTTGATGCAAAAATTCGATGACCGCTGGCATTTTTCCTCTCCGAGCCAGCCAGCGCAACTGCGCCTCGCACCTATGATAGTCTTCGTTAGAAATCTCGCCTCGAACCATGTAGTTAACAAAATAAAGCGGATTTGCTATTCTCTTACTCAATTGTCATCATTAATAACTCACACATATAAAACCTTCATTTGCCATGCACTAGCATAAAAGGCCTCATTGAATGTTGAACTTTTTTCCAAAATTAATCTGCCGTTACCTGAAAATTCTTATAAAAAAATGTTGTATTTTGCATCAATTGTAAAATTTTACCTTCTTCAGGTCAAATGGCCTACATCCTCTTTTATTCAGAATCATCCATCTTTTAAACCTACACATTTTCTGACCCTTACTCTCAATTTAGATTAAAATAATTTTATCAAAATACCTTTGTTTGAGAATGAATATTTGATGTTAATTTATTGTTTACTTTTTTCGGAATTTTTTTTTCACTCATTGTACTTGAAAAACTTACCTTTTTTTCAATATTCCATAGGCCTTAAGGATAAATGAAGAATCTACTCTCACATGGGAAACATACAAAGAAAGTCTTGAAGAAGTAAAAAAAAATCTAGCAGAGTATAGCAAACACCTCAAAGTGCCAATCATGGTGCCTATTGGAAAAAAAGCTTTCATGAAAGGCGATCTAGTTCACACGAATGAGTGTCTAGTCAATCTTGGAGACGGTTGGTTTGTCAAGCAGTCTGCTGCTCAAACTGGAGAATTCTGCACAAGACGCCTAGAATGTAAGTGTATTTCCCTCCTAAGATTAAAAATTTTCAAGGACAAATTTTTGAAGATATAGCACTATTCTCTAGAGCATGAGCTGAAATAATAATATCGTATTACAAAAGACTGAGAAACCTAAAATTCCTGGTCTTTTAGAAAATTTGTATTAGGTATCTGGTGTTACTTTGTCTCATATTCACATTTTTAAATTTAACTCATGCAAGTAGATGGAAGGCACATCGCTCTTGTAATAGTTACAATAGTTTTAAACCAAATTTTTTTATGAAAAAAAGAAAAGAAAAAAAAATCAGCGGAATACTGTATTAGCCCACTGACCCGAAGATTCTACTCTGCTCAAACTGAAAAGGGAAACAAAAACCCGAGAAAGTCTTCTATTAAAAAAAAATCTCACATCATGAAAGATGATAAGATGACCCTTAAAAAATGAGAAGAGCTTGACCAATGCTCCATTTATCGCCTTGCCTGAGGTAATCAGAATCCAACTTAAAACCCCGCTTCTACTATCAGAAGAAGAATTCAGGCAGAAGCAGAATACTATACTTATGAATGAATTTTTTCTAAATAGAATCATTTCGTCAAGATCTTGAGTACCTCAGCATGTCTTTCTAGCAATAAAAGTAGCAACAGAGTTGGATTGCAATTTTTTTCTTTCCTCATTAATTTTTATGAGGCCTATTTGTAGAATGTTTAATTTTCTAATCATTCTGATTGCAGATTGCGAGGAAAAATTGAAATCTTTGAAGAAGGAATCAGAGCTTTTAGAGTCACGTCAAAATTTCCCCAGTGAGTCAGCTGCATTCCCTCAAACAAACGTTCAAGAAATAATTGAACCTTATGATGAAGAAGCAGAAGCTGAATGGCGAAGTAAGTTTTTCTCTTCCCTAAAACCATCTAATATTAATCTTTATCTCTACTGGATGGTCGTTTTGGTGCAAGGAAAAACTAGACCAGACAAGAAAACGGTTTCAAAAACGGAAATAATTAAGCGAATGTCAGAGACCTTAAAATGGCCATAGAAACCCAGGAAATATCAGGGAGTTTAGAAGGAAGTCAGGAAATTGAAGTAGAAATGTGCTCGTGGTAGGTTAGGCCAACGCTTTGGGCCCAGCTAAGCAGAGTAAGCCCTGCTTGCTTTAAGATTTTAGAAGGAGACATAAAATTACACTCATGTGTCAAAAAGTTTTTGCAATCATTATCATCGAAAAAGGTTTTAAGTCTGTAGATTTTGTCGAAAACAGAAGGGAAGAAACAGAAATGTGCATGGGATCACTGGAGATAGAATAAAGCTGGGTGGGTATAGGTTGTACAGTACACTGCCTGACCATGACACACGCAAATTCCACCACCGGTGAATTGTTTGCTGAGGGCAGAACAGAGAGTATGATTCAACAAGAGAAGAAAGACAAGAGGGAAGTGCTGTACGCATTGAGTCTGGAAAATTCCACACCAGACTGAAAATCGCTTTTCTCTGCTATTAATCGCAGCTGTCCTTATGTAATGGAACAGTTGGAACTTCTGAAACATTGCAATAAAGATACACATTTTTTTTTTTTAGTTTAGGTAGCTATCAAAATTTCACCTTCTCCCATGTTTGATATGTAGATTAAGTACACAGAAATGGCTTGAAGATTTTCCTAAGTTTATTTGTAAAGTGCATGATTTTTATGTCTGAAGTCTCATGAGCCATTTTATTGGATATAAAAAAATTTGATTTGGTGAATTCAATCCCCTCTATGTTTCCAGTTTGTTTAATTTGGGATTATTTTCAATTTTTAAGGCTCATAAAATTTTAGTACTTAAGTGGGTTTACTTAAATTCTGCTTACTTAGGGTTTTTACTCAAAGTTTCTATGTAGCAGGTATGCCTGCCTAACTTGATCTAAATGCACAAAATTGTTTCAAGTGCTTAAGATCATTATAGTTAAGTAGTAGATTCGTACATTTACGTTAGTAATTTGATTTTAATTTTGATGTCCATCAGTCAAGCATCGAGAAAGAGAAAGAGAATACCGGAGGAAGTTAGCAGAACAAAGGAAAAAAGAAGTATCCAAAAAAGATGAAGACGTCTGGGAAAAACTGCAAAGGCTAGAATCTGAAGAATCTAACCAAGGTGAAGCCATGTAAGTGTATTCGAAATGATATTTTTCAACTTCTATTTTATTTTCATAACTTTTCATCCTTTTTTTTCTCTCTTCCTTTATTACTGTGATCATTTCTTTTTGAGAGGGCACTTTTCAACTTGTGAAAGATTTTTTTAAGAATCGGAAAGTCAAGCAGTTGCTTGTATATTTTTCCAATAATATAAAATTTTTAGAAAGTGAACAGAGTCATCCAAGTTATGGTGCCATTTTGATGTAATTTAAAGAGAGAATATTAAGGGGATTCATTTCAACAGCTGTCTTCTCAAACAATATTTATGAATCAATCAAAATTTTTGGGCATTTAATGAAATTACTGCTGATTTCTTAGCATTTATTGATCGGGAAATATTTGGGACCCTATACTCAGGACCCTTTAAAAATCCGGGAGATAGATTACGTGCACGGGAACGGATTTTCTACACCGGGAAGAAATTTTACAGAATTGTGTACACATGATTTTAGGAAAATCAATTTTATGGAGCAAAAATAAAAAATAAAAACCTTTAAAATTTAAATTGAAAAGGTGTCAGATTTTTTTACTGGATGATCAAAGTCAGTCTTTACTTTAAAAAATCTACATTCTCTTAAAAACTCATAATTTTTTTTTACTTTCATAGGGAGCGGATTGATGAACTAAATGCCGAAGATGATGAGTATCTAGATGAAGAGGATTATTCAACGGACACTCTGAGCGATGAATTTGAAGAAGAAGAAGAAGAAGAGGAGAAGGAGCAGGAAAAGGCTGAAGAAAAGGGAAAAGCAGAGCCCTTAAAAGTTGAACCTGAAAGAAAAAGAAGCATAACTTTCAATCTTGAAGAACCTAATGATGAGGACATCATCGTCATCAAGTTTAGACATAGTAAAGAAGTTACTGAGCCTTCCTCAAGCCTCCAAGTAGATGAAAAGTCGGATGTGAAGTCTATAGAGAAACCTTCAGATATTTACAGGGTTTTTCCACATCTGTTCAAACCGAAGTCTATATTGAAAAAATCGGCCAGCCTGGACCAAGATATCATCACTCGTTCAAATATTAATCCTAATCTAAATGACAGTGATTATGAGAATGAAGAACTGTTTCCAAATATGTCAAGAACAGTTTCTGCTCCTGTGGATGCTGAACCATTACCTCAGGTTTGTAATATTTTTCAAACAATTTTAAACAAACAGTGAAAGCACTTGGTAAAATGGTTAAAATTTACTTTTGTAAAACTCACCTTTTTCACTTATTATATTTTATTGTCGAAGCGTTTTGAGACAGTCAAGGCGCACGCAAGTCCTGACAAAGGGACGTTAATTCGGTCTGGAAGTGCGTCAACAGTAAAATATAATAAGTGAAAGCGGTGAGTTTTATGAAAGTAAATTTCAACCATTTGTAATCCTTTGCCAAATTTATTATTTTTAGTCTTCGTCTTTTATTCTTCTCCAAACATTATTCTTTTAAGGCGTGGAGTTAACAAAGCAAATCAAAGCAAAGATAGTTATTTGGATCGCTTTAGAAAAAAGGAACCAGTGCAATTTCTATTTCTTTAAAACTTTGCAACTTCCTCTTTTTTTTTTCAAATTATTAACGGAATGTGTAGCAGGTCATATTGGAACTTTCCAACCCTCAAAAAGTTCTTGTCCTTCTGAAGCTGGAGATGAACCCAATTTAATGATATAATGATGACCCAATTGAAGAAGAGTTATGATGGAAATATTTATCTCAAGATTAGATGTTTTTGCAAAATCCTCGCAGCAAACATAAATATATTTGAAGAATTCAAGGAGCCTTTATTTTATAGTCATATCTTGACTGTACACGGTAACTCAACGTCAGCCTATTCCTGGATTAAGTTGTTGTCTACCATGTTTTGCGGTGGACGAAGTTGTTAATTATTCTAATATGTACTTTGTCTTGTGTCCTACAGGTCTTTGGTGACATTGTTGAAAGAAAAGTTGCGGATACCGCAATGCCATTGGAATCTGAGGCAGCAGAGGAACCTCCCATTCCGAAACCCAAACTTAGCAAATTCAAAGCTTCCAGAAGAACTACCTCTTAGAAATGTGATATTTTTTTCTTCATTATTGTATTTTTTTATCTTTGTACCTCAGTGAATTTTGTATTTATAATGTTATCAACTTCGGTGAAAGAAATGTTCTTAAATTTTTTGGCAGATTCTCACATTTTTTACATGAATGTATTCTTTTTTTTCTGTTTTTAAGTTTTAAGTCAACTCCATGAGGGTTTTAAGTTTTAGGAGGGTCCTCTGTTGAATAGGCCATTTTATCGGATACCATATTTTATTTTTATAAATGTTTACCGAGATATTTTCTGTAAGGAAATTGTTTTCCAGTAAAATATTTTATTTGACCAAACCCCACAACTGTTTTCATTTTCCTTCGTAATATGTTTTTGAGATTCAAGCACTGCTTTTCTTATTCAATTTTTTTCTGCAAAAATAATGCGAACATATTTGAAGTGTAATCATTGTTTGACCCCCTTGATGACCCAGCCATAGCCTTATTTTTTAGTCAGGCCAAGATTTGACATTCATAATTCATATTGCCGAATTTTCTCCCCTAATATATTTCATTTTTGAAAAAGTCATGAATATTTCACTTAAATTTTGCAGGCATGCTATAAAAATTAGCATGTGAGATCTTCGGAAAATTTCAAAGACAGAAAAAAAAAAAGAACAAGTCTTCCACGAAATTATGTTTTTATGGGAGAAAATTCAGCAAGTCCAAATGTGCACATGACATAACAGAAAAGCCCTTACCATTGATTTTTATCACCTGAAACAACAGAAATATGTTATCACTGCTGCAATAAGGTTTATTTTTTTATTTCATAAATCAAACAGGTATACACCATTTTCCTTTTCACAAAATTTGCTTTTATTTTATTATCTACATTTAGTGTACATTTACTTATGAAGTAGAAAAATTAAATGTCTAACATATCAATAATTGGCTCTATTCATTCATCTGGAAAGTGGAAACTTTAATTAAGTAATGAAGATGAGGAAGTTTACTTACTCATACTAATCACTAAATACTAGGTATCACATTCATGAAATAAAATTGTATTGAAAATTATCTGGAAACAAATTGGCAGTGAAAAAGAATATTAGTTGATCTTAATGTAATATGAAACATCAAATTAGGAATGATGGACTTAAGTGTAGTGACATCCTCAACAGTTTACTCGATTTCGATCAGTGGCACTTGAGTACTTATCGAGAATCTAGTGCTTTAGTCTTGTCAGGGGCTCATAAGAACCCTCTCCCTCCCTTCTCATAGAGATTTTTTATTTTCTCACTCCTCTTGCGGGTAGAGAAAGTATTGTCATCCAAAAAAAAAAAGATGAAATTTCATCATTTTTTGCACTGGATGAAGACTTCTTAATGGTTCTAATTTGATTCTAAAGATCCTAATTTGTGGAAAACTTGAGTGAATGGGGTCTCAAATTGTATCTACTTTAATGAAATTAATTCCGTCGATTTTATTATATTATCTATCAACCTCATGTGATAGTAGTGCCTTTCAGATTTAATATTATTCCTGCTCAATTGCCATGCGTGTTGCATTCAGAAAAACTGAAGGCGTTCCAGCTTTCATACATGCATACGATATTGCGATGCCCTTAGCAGCGCTCAAAGTTCATATGGAGATTGCACAGCTTGCACTGCCCGAAAACTTGGCGTTCAGTCAGGTAGTAGCTTTGCATTTTCTGCTAAGAACTCATCAATTCAGAGCACCGGATCCCACCATGAGAACAAAAAACAGAAGGCCGAGTATCGGAGGAGTGAAATTTGGGGCTCCATTTTCCTGGGCGTTCGGCCAGTCTCCGCAAATCGGGAAACTCCTGGGAAGTGGTGTCATGTCGCGCTCCTCGCCGACTTGCAACACGAAAGCCATACCCAGTTCCATGTGATTCGAAACATGGCAGTGAACTATCCAGTATCCTAAACACAAAAAATAGAATGTTCAGTAAAACGCTGTTCATTTCTGAGGGTATGGTATTTCCGAAAAGTACACGTTTTTGTCGTCCCACAAGCTCTCATTATACACAACATAAGGTGGGGCAACAACAACAACAACATTAGGCAACTATATTTGCCTATACCGAGAAATTGAAGGAATTCCAGAAAGGCAATTCAGGTTCGCAACATTGTTTGCCCAGCTTATGTTGTGTATAATGAGAGCTTATGGGACGACAAAAGTGTGTACATTTCGGATAGGTAAAGAACTACTCGCACCCCGCGATATGTTTGTTGTATATACGGCAAATTGAAGGAGAACTTCAAACGAGCAATATGTACTAGTTACAATTAAAGTTCACATCGTTCATCGGTTTAATCAAAGCTTATGGTAAGATAACAAGCTGTTTTTTTTTGTTTTTTTTTTCAAAAATAAAACAAGTCATGCTCTGCAACCCAAGTAGCATTTTTAAACGGAAAAATTGCGATTTTTCGAAATGAAGTTGCGATTTTTTACGATTCTTTGGCGATAAAAACGCTTGTATAATCAACATCTGAGCGATTATTCTCAATCTTATCGCAATTTTATATATAAAAAATCGCGTTCGATAAAATCAAAATTTTATCTCAATTTATCACTATTTTTTGTTCGGTAATACTGCGATAAATCGCGCCGTCGATAAAATAGCGATTTTATTTCAAATTTATGCGATGAAATTGCATTTTTTATCTGATAATATTGTAGCAAAGCGACGTCGATAAAATCGTGATACATTCTTCCGCAATCAAATCGCAACTTATCGCGATCACTGCTACATGCGTATGATTATTGTCGATACGAGAAAATTTAGGGTGAACTTTAAACAGGCGATATCTACCAGTTTCGCTAGGTTCACAACATCGTCTATGGCTATAATCAAAGCTGATAATATAAGCCAATAATGTTTATTTTTCGAATATGTAACTATTCGCGCTCCAATGTATGTTGGTTACATATGCGGCGAAATTGAAGGCGAACACGGAAAAAATTACTGTGCGCGGATAACCATCTTGGTTTTGTTAATTAAAAGTTGGTGCCGTAGGTACCTATACATGAAAAAATTGATAGAATAACCAACGGCATTGTATTGTCCACAACGTCTTTAGGGAAATCAATCATTTTCAATAAGTTGCTACTAGCTATTACAATAATCTGTTCACCGAGACAAAATTGATGGTAAACTGCTCAATCAAGTTGACTCATTGCATCGCAAAGAGTGCGCTTGCGCTTCACCTATCTTGTTTTTGGTTGATGCTACTCGGTCAAGTGGGCTCATTGAACTACAGAATGCGTTATAACTCCCAGGTTCAATCCCCGCGGTAGGCAAAAGCATTTGATAGGTCGGATACGACTACAGCACCTCACAATAAGTACTAGAGTCTCATTTTACTCGATTTCGAAATTTATTTACGCGATTAACCCTTTTCCACCATCCCTTAGCTGCGAACCCCAACATTCCACACCTCTGTATTCAATTTTTTTAGCTGTACGTTTCACAAGAAAATACTCCTCTTTATGGCTAGAAACACAAAATATTAGGTTCTCCTTGCTTTCATGATTGATACACTAAACATCCGGATGGGTCAGTTTACCATCTTTGAAGGTCTTTCTCAGCAACGTTGTGCGGACGTCCACGGAGGACGGCGCGCCTGCCCAGCAGTGTTGGTGCGAATTACCATCTTTGTTGTCAACGCCTACCTGATCGCGGTTTGAGGTTTCTAACCATCATACATTTGTGCTCGTAGCCAAATTGTTCTCAGGGGTCGAATCTGGGAATCCAAGATGGTAATTGTCACCTACTATCTGGCTATAAGCACCAAAGATTTTTTTCCGTGAACATCAAGCGGACGATATCATTCATTAGTTATTCAGGATTTAGCGGCTGAACAAAATTGGTTCCGAGATCAATGTCTACTTCGCGAGTAGACAACTATTCGCGCTCTATGGTACATTTTTTGCCCACATGCAAAAAAACTGAAGGCGAACTTAGGTAGGTGATACCTACCATTTATCGGTTCGATCGAAGCTTATATGGAGCGATAGAAATCTTTGTTTTTCGAAAAGACAACTATTCGCGCTCCCGGGTAAGATTGTTGCCTATGCAGAAAAATCGAAGGAGAACTTTAGATTTAAACGATACCTAAACTCAGAATATTGAGCACTCTAGATTATGGATTAAAAAACATTTTTATGAATAACTGGGGGTAATATTAGGTAGGCACCTGGGTTATCTGCGATGAGTCGCACAACGACGATGCCTTTGTTGGGTACAGAAAAGGTATCTTTGAGAGGAGCGCGATGGAGGTCCTTTTTTAGGGTCCCATTGGTGTTCATCTGCCTCACAGTAGCCTCATCTAAATGAGGCCCTACGGTCATGCTTGCTACCACCCGAACAGAATGCCCATGGATATGGAACGGGTGGTCTTGATTCCTATCAGCACCACCTGAAATTAAAATTGGAAGAAGTTTTAATTTTCGTTTTGCAGCGAAGTTTTTAAGTCCTCGCGAGTTTTGCTTTTCAGTTTTAGAAAAGGCGAAAGCTGAAATACGAACGTTCCTTGAAAGCTACTGTGAATTTTCCGCATCTACTTAAAAAATGCCTAACAGTGGTTTCACTTAGTGTGCCCAAAACTAAACTAAAAAACAACACGTCATACATTACGGGAATTTCTGAACATTTCGATTGATTCCGACCACTGATGCCCATTCTCCAAAACAGGTCTTACTTTGAAAAGAGGCTGAACAGTTGCTGGTGCAAGGCAAATTGCGTGACCAAAAATGGAAGGAGTTATGAGCTGTCCTTCGCTCTGTTGGAGTTGTCAAATAATCTTCTGTCCCTTTGTGATGTTGTCACTGACGTTAAACTAACCAAGTAAGAGGGTTCTTCACTTAACTAAAGCACTTTCGTGCAGTGAAATGACTAATTAACTATATTCACATACTTCAAGCAGACGAATGTACACTTATTGCATTTAATTTTTCCACAAATTTTACAGAAATGATTCTTTCCCGTAACTGACTTCTTCCTGAAATTATCAATGCTTGAGCCGGAAACTCAACTCCTCAATTAACAAGAATTCAAATTTTATCTATTCACATTCTGGAGCTAACTCCGCTGCACATTTACATTAAAAAGCACTAAGCACGGTTTACATGTTAGTAGGGTCTTACTTGTGTCAAAGAAAACCATTTCCACCAGCGAATTTCTTTTGACTTTCAAAACATGTGTGCATGCGCAGAATTGGCCAATACAGTACTGAGAATCTATGCGAGAATAGTTGCAAAAGAACTTATCAGAACTTTTCCTCAGGAGATTCGATGTAGGAAACTCAAATCCGATGTCGTTTATTTGAGGAAACGGGCCAGGTATCGGTAGCTCCGCTAAAAAAAGAAATACACTTTCTTCTAAAAAATTATTCAGTTTGGTTCATTTTGGAAAGTTAGTTACATATGCACAAGGTCAGTTTAGAAAAATAAATCTTTTGGGTCATAATTTCACAATGAGCGAAAAAACGCTATTAAGTTGGCAGCTAAATGAATAGTTGCTGGTGCAAGGCAAATTGCGTCGCCAGAAATATAAGGGGTTATGAGCTGTCCTTTCTCTCTGTAAAGAGAGGGCCTCTCTGGACACCAGACACCTCGTATTCAGTAGTGGCGGAGCGTGAATGATCGATTATCGATATCGCTCCATTTGAAGCTGTAGTAAAGAATCAATTATTAAGGTGTTCGCTGCAAACACCTTGATAATCGATCCTTTTCCATAGATTTAAATGGCAAATCAATCGATATATCGCAAAGCACGCCATGCCACCGCTCGTAACTGCAGCACGTGATTACATCGGAGGGTAAAATCTCAATTTTTTTGTCGTGCATGTGCCATACTAAATTATTACAGTGCTCTACATTAATTACAAAACTGAAAAGTAGAGGAATTGATCGGCTTGATTTTGCATGTTCTTGCAGCCAAAGAGACCTACAATTTAAACGAAATCAACAAAAACTAAAATTAGAGCACTTACGATAAAGTTTAACCATTGTTTTTAAATAGAATACGTGATCGGGTTCACCGTGGTAGGGATTTTCATAATATCCGTGTGAAGTGCTGTTAGCTGAGTGCAAGGGGATGATTGTATTATTCTCCCAGTGAGCAGATATCTCTTCCGCAGCGTTGAACAACTATACGGGGAAAACGGAGGAAAAATCAAAACTTCAGTTTTTTTGAGTGAAGTGCGATCAGCTTTAATAGCGTTTAGCGAAAAGGATCGAGCCAAGTAATATTTCTTTTTTTAGAAAAATCGCTCAGGACAGTCTTGAGCTCTTTTAATCCCCCCCCCCTCCCCCCGGAATAAAAGTTCATGTCCGAAAAGAATACTTAGTGTGCAAATATTCACATGAAATTTTGTTTTTGTGGAGGAAGTAAACCTCAAACTTATTTCTCTCCATTCCAAGATATGTCTCACAAATATGCCTCTTTTTCTGCTACATGCAGTCTATATGTCCTACTTCCCATGATCATAAGTTGTAGCTATTTTTTTTAAAATAAGTGTTTGGGCCAAAATACTCATTACAGGAGTTCGTTGATATTGAGAGATTACCCAGAGAGATGCAAAATTTCGTAAAAATGTATAAAATGAAATTTGTCGACTTTTCTGGACGACTCAGGATTCCATAAAACAGAAACACAAATTTTGAGGAGAATTTTCTTAAGTTAAACTTTGGAGTCATTAATTCATCAGGTACAAAGAAGAAATGAGTGATTGCCAATAAGTGCAGCCTATTGCAGCTTTCCCGCCTTCCTAAATAACGCTCTCGTCCCCTGAAATATATTCAGTCGAAACACTGTTTTTGCGTCCAAAGCACATTGCAACTGGTGGTTAATCAATATTTTTTCCATCTTCATTTTCACAAGAATATTTACTTGACATGTGATAAAACACATGCCAAGTTTTTATGTGTTATACGTGTTAATTTTAGCATTTTAGACATTTCAGATTGATTCAAGAATTCCAAAGTTTTTGTTTCAAATGAGTAGAGATCCTATTTAGGCAGTGTTATCAATAATTAATCGATGCTAATTCCTCTCCTGCGACAACACGTACACTGAAAAAAAACTCCTTCAAAATCCTGGGGCAGGCAAAACGCACCTCCGAGGCGTTAAAATAGTTGCTCAAGATGTACGTGTTGATTTAAGTTACATCTGAAGGGCAAAGAGGGTTATTCATACAGGCGAAAAATGTACCCAGCCCGGAATGTACGAAACTTTGTAGGATGATAGTACTATTTGAGAGAGGCTTATCCCTAGCTCCGTTTTTGCAGGAACCCCAGGGAAACAGCGTTGCCATTTTTTAAAGTCGCAACCTTCAAACATCCATAACTTTCGCAAAAANACAGTCAAATTGACTTCAAATTCATAATTAGCGACCCAAAGAACCCCTAGAAACATATATAATATGTCGTCATCAGTGATATTCTAATTAATGCCACCTAGATCGGGCCCTGGAACCAATGTGCGCCGTTGCAGAGAGATATCAGAAACCATCGATTCGATAAATAAACAATTCCAACTACAGAATAAGGCTGAACGTGATTAAATAGGTAATACATTTTTTTTTGTGATTGCGGTGGCGGTTTCCATGAAAACTGGCAACCCCGCCTCTACGCGAATTCCGACGGAAATCAGGCAATGTTGTGAACACCATGTTGCAAATGGTCAGTTTAGGTTAACAAATGTAGCTGGACGTGATTAAATGAGTACTACTTTAAATTGAGATCGCAGCGGTGGTTTTCATTGAAAACCAGCAACACCGCCGCTACTTGAATTCTTAAAAATCGTGTAAAATTTTCAAAAAAGTGCAAAATATGAGCTGACTTCTCGAATTTTGCTTGGTTTAGGCGTTTTGCTTTAACACCGAGTCGCGAAACGTACCGAAACGAGCGTCAATATCGGGGGTCGGGCGTGTTACCGAATTTTCAAATCGCTTTAACTCGTGTTTCCTAAGTCTCCCAGAAAAGTATAATATATCAATGGATGCGGAATCGAACGAACAATAATTTCGACGGGTTTTTATTCAATCCTCACCAACTGCAAACACTTTTATAGGCGGTAACGTGATCTTAAATAATTACGAAAATTGAAAAAATGGCCGAAACGTGGCAACAGTGGAGTGAAATTAAAATTTCTTTGGCATAGGTCGATAGAACGTAATTTTTTGCGTTTTTTGGTATAAATACGAGCTCTGTAACTGCATTTTTGCGAAAGTTATGGATGTTTGAAGGTTGCGACTTTAAAAAATGGCAACGCTGTTTCCCTGGGGTTCCTGCAAAAACGGAGCTAGGGATAAGCCTCTCTCAAATAGTACTATCATCCTACAAAGTTTCGTACATTCCGGGCTGGGTACATTTTTCGCCTATATGAATAACCCTCTTTTTACTCTGATCAAGTTTTCCGCTTGATTTTCAAATGTCAAACTCAATACTCACACGGCCTGGCTGAGATGCGTACGGGAAATTCCTATTTTTCTGGAAAATTCGTGGACCTATTTGGACGGTGTTATAGCAGACGAGTGCAGTTTGCCGCACTTGCGTTTTATAACAGTCACCGATCCCCCTTACTCCTAGGATGTAACAATCTGGTTCTTGGTCCGCCTGCAGAATGATGTCATACCTCTCTCCAGCGTTTATCATCATTGATTCAACTGGAATGTTGGAAAAGTGAAGAAAACAATTACAGACAGGACATAGGGTCATATATCACGTGACCTTAAGATGAGCATTCTTCGTTCCTCTGTAGCACAGTGGATCGAGTCAAGAGGGGAGGTCGGACAAAATTTGGAAACTTTTAACGCTCATAACTCCGTTAAATCAAAACTTTGAGATTTTAAAAAGGGTTCCACTGGTCTCCTCGTAAAATTTTTTTCTAGAGGCACCTCTCAAAATTTAAAATGCGACGAATTAAACATCAAAATTTGCAGTTTTAGTAAAAAATGTTCATGTCCAAACTCTCTGATTGACTTGATCCACTGTGTGTCGTTAGGACGGACCCATGTGAGCCGCGAAGGCATGAAGTTATATGGACAGCAATAGGGAAAGTATGGAAATAAAGACACACCCTTGCGTTATAGGAGCGACGAATTGCGACAAACGATAATACGTCTATAACGCATCTGTCTCTCTTTCTTTCCTTCTCTCCCTCCCTTTTCAAACATGTCAAAGCCTATAGTCGATTGATAATTGGGTGAGAAAATTAGGAGGTAAATCAGAAAAATTGTTTAAGCATCCATTGCTAGGCTAACATTAAAATTTAGTTGACTTTTCTTCATCTGCGTTCAAGTCACCATAGAGTTACCACATTAAACCTTACGTTGATTGCGAAATTTTTTAGAAAAAAAAACAAAGGGCGCTGGTCAGTTAAAACCTTGTACCCACTAATGCTATGTGAGTAAACAAAATCAGAATCTCATCTAAAATTGAGGAAATGTAAAACAATTATTGACACCATGTGACTAGTAGATGTGTCCCCATCGTTCGCTAGATATTTTTGGCTCTCGCGGGTTAAAATTTTGTCCATTTTTCTGTTCGTGCACCTTTTATACAACTTAAACATTTCATCATCATTGAATGGCATTATCAAATAAAGCGAAAAATATTCAAAGTTTGACTGACCACTGATTTTTGTATTTTTCATATTAAAGAAGCAATACATGGTCAAGAAATTTGACGCGAAGTCAAACATTGAAAGCATGGAAAATAGGTTAACCAATGAACGCAAAAATGATGAGGCAGAGAGTTAATGCGTTATTGTACGATGTATGATTTCATTTTGGTCGGACTTCGGTCTAAACAGAAAAAATCTCCTTCATTTTCGAATGATACCACACCAAGACGTTGAAACGGTAGTTGCATTGTTCGCATTAAGATGTTGCATCTAAGATGACTACACATAGATTGGGTAGCGTAGGGAAATTAAGTGGGTGAACTAAAAATATTGTTCATGGATCCAATTTCTCAGTAAAATTTAGGTGACACTCCTCATATTCGTTAAAGTCACCATACGGTCGCTATGTGTATTCAGAGGTTCATTACAAAACTAACTCAATTTTATGGTTCTTCTAACTATTTATTGCAACAATGACGTGTCATATTTATCTTTCTGATTCGAAGACGCGTCGATTTCAATTTTAAAACCTTAGAGATCTCAAATTGAATCGACATAATATGGACTGGGCGTTTCAATGTTTGTTTTTTTGTGGCACTGGCAATTTTAAATCAGTGAAGTAAACAATGGAGCAAACCTTCGATGGGGTCGAAAGTACCCGATTCACTTGCAAATACGGAAAACGTATGGGATTCTATCGATAGTTGAAGAGGGCAGTATATGGCAGCGTTGACAATTATCCGAAATCTGTATCTGTTCCCCTGAAAATGATAATGGGTAACTATTAATTATTATTCGTTGAAAAATTGAATTATTTAATTAGAAAAAACAGGTGTACTAAGCACAGATGAGTATCTATGAGTAGAGAGTTTTGAAAGAAACCGCGTTACTACTTAAGAATTAAAATGGGCTATAAGTTGTTTTGAATATCACATAGTCAACGGATCCCCTTTACGTAGAGTATTTTTGTAGAGAATGTATATGGGCACTATTTTATTTGGAGACGGTTGGGATCCACAAAAATGGCGGCAATTTTGGAAGGAAAGGAAAATTTGGCCAACTATTTATGGATATCATTTCAGCATTCTCAAAACCGGGTAAATACGCGTACCTATCTTCATGATACATGAAACCCGTTTTACCGGATGCTTAAAATCGGAATTTATTAACGTGGGCAAATATCGGTAAAAATTGCGATTTTATCACGTCAAGTTAAGTACAACTTTACTTTAATATTTTCATTAAGCTGTGCCATTTGGACACATAATTCTTTTTCATTTAATTCAGTTTTACGTAGTTTCTTACAGCGTAAATTCATTCAGTTATAGTTCATCGTGTATAAGTTCAAGAACTTACTTTTTGCACGAAGAAGATCTCCGGTGGAGTCACCGCTGTCTCATTACCACGCGTGTATTCAACGCCTGATGCTTTGCCGTTAATTATGAGGTTCAAGCCGTTGACCGTTCCATTTCGGAAAAGTATTATTGGCAATTTTTGACTCGTCGACTGAAAGCATAAAATTATAAAAATTAACACACGTCATTGGAAAATGTTGTGGAGAACATATAAATTAACTCTGAAGTTAAGGCGACGCTTTAGTTTCCCTGACACAATTTATTTTTGAAGAGAACCCCATCATTATAAAATGAAAAACTCATTTGTGACATTGGCCATCACGAAGATAAATGTCTCTTACCTGCGAATACCAGTGCCATAAAATAACCGTGTGTTCCGGAAGATCAAAGTCGTACAGTTTTTGGATCTCCGTCGGTTCTTTTCGGCGAATTATGAAAGCACCGAAAAGACCATCTGCCTCCTGAAATCCTGTAAAACGTGAAATTAATGGATATCAGTGTTTCATTAGCTATGAACATATCATTTTTCCAATGTAGTATCAACGTTTTGTGGGAGGGAAGGACATAGCAAATCTCGTTTTCTAAGGATACTTATTGCGTATAAGAATATTTGTCAGTGCATAAATTATACTGCAAAATTATTTGATTTTGTTTTTAAATATGATAATAACTGATTCTGAAACTGCAGCAGTTATGTTAACTTATGGTAACCGTTTCTCCACATTATAAAAGAGCTCTGAAAATTTTTGACTTAACGGGGCGATAATTTTCAAAGCAGCAAGTAACGATACCCAGAAGAATTCGCACGCC
The DNA here is from genome assembly GCF_001854935.1 of Bemisia tabaci. NCBI lineage: Eukaryota > Metazoa > Arthropoda > Insecta > Hemiptera > Aleyrodidae > Bemisia > Bemisia tabaci. The sequence continues at coordinate 649,154 of NW_017566682.1, forward strand.
TTCTCAATTTTTGTAGTGGAATCTTCTATTTTATTTATTTATCTAGAAATAAGATCGAGGAGTTGAAACAGAGGGCGTTACACTAGTTTTTTGCAGTTTGTTTTGAGTATCCTTCAATTTTTTTTACGCTTTTTTTTTAAAAAAAAGTGCTTCCTAGAAGAGAAGGAAACGGATCTGCCTCTACCGTTGGCCAAACAAATAGTTGCATATCGCTGAAAATTTTCGTCATTGTGAGCATTTTCAACCACGCAATTTTATCTCCTCTCACTTCAAACGCAGTTTACCAGGAGGAATAGTAATGCACCTGAAAAATCTGCAATAATTAATTTCCGCTTTTTTTGATCCAACCAACCTGTATGCCCGTGGTACATATGCGTGCCTGCCGGCTCCGCTAAAAACGAGTAGGTGAAATGGTTGTTCGGGAGTATGGGGCATTGAGTGACGAAAGGCACACCATCCATGTACGGACTTCCCAACTGCCTCAATCCATGCCAGTGAATGGTCGTGGATTCAGACGCCATATGATTGTAGACATCAACTTTTATTGTGTCACCTTCACATACCTGGAATGAATATACTACCACTTAAAAAAAATTGTCCATGACTGTAGGTACCCTGGCTCAATCCATCGCGAAGTACACCTAAAAACTCCTAATGTTGATTGAATGAAGAATTAATTGAAAACAATTTATCACACCTATACCCAAGTAGCATTTTTCAACGGGAAAATCGTGATATTTCGAAATTTGGTTACAATTTTTTTACGACTTTTTGGCAATAAAACTTCCAGGATCATCAACATCCGAGCGATGGTCCTCAATTATGTCGTAATTTTATCTCTATAAATTCGTCTACAGTGAAACCAAAATCTTATCTAAATTTGTCACGATTTTTGCTCGATAATATTGCAAATAAAATAACGTCTATAAAATTGCGATTTCAATCGAATCAGTGAGAACGAAAACACACCACCTCGGTAACTCGAAAATGCTTAATTTCCATCAAAGACAGTTAATTTACATGAAGGTCTTAGCGCATCTGTTCCAACTTGGACCTTTAAAGTGTCCATAAGTGCTTGTCTTTCGACGGCATAAATATTTTTCTTAAACTAATAACTTCTCCACCTATTCCGCAGTTGTGTGTGTGTCTTGATTATTTTCATTTTTCCGAGTTGGTGTGTTTTCGTTCTCATTGATTCAATTTAAGGGTTTCAGGGCGTTTTGTCAACGATTTTTTGTCAGCACCTTTTTTGTCCAGTAGTTTACGCTCACACGTAAAATAAGCAACGTGACTTGGTCCAAGCGTTATATTTTAGTCGGTTTTTGTCGGTAAAATTATGTTGACAATATGGAAATGAGAAATTGAGAGGGAAGGAGGTGCTGTTATGGTTGCTCATTTTCTAAATGAAATGTTATTACTATCTCCTTTTGAATCATCTTTTTAAATTGTCATTGGTGAATATTTGGTATTATTTCTATCCTTAAAATATTCGATGTACAATATACCTTATATATGCATAGGTACTTTCTTTTTATTTTTTAATTTTTTCTTTACGCAATTAGTACTTCATTTTAAAAACATTCATATTTTTAAAACGTGACACATATTTGTAAAACCTTTTCCAGGCGACATTAATCTCAATCAGCCACAGTGGTGCCAACAAAAACTGCAAAAATGAATAAAAGAGGAAAAAAACCAAGAAGCACGCAATCTTTAGTTTTAACTCATTTGGACATCGATCTTTTCGAGTCAAATACGTCAAAGAGCATTTGGTCGCGCGCACACCTCGCTGCAGCACAATAAAAGCACAAAATGTAAAAGAAAAAATTAAAGTGCTTTGGAAATCATTAAATTTGACACGGAACCACCAATATTTAAAAAACACACATTATATTATTATTCTCCTTTGATAATTTGATACATATTTTTTCCCCATCAATTTAAATGAGAATAATCAATGCAGAGTGCGCAAACATTTCAAAATCATGAGTTAAAAACGCTGACCATGCAAGTATAAATATTACAGCCTAACAGAGCGGAGCGGCGTGCTGCCAGCGCGAGAGGCTCACTGGCGCCCACAAACCTAAGTGGATACTTCACGCATTGCACAATGCTTGAAGTATCCACTTAGGTTTGTAGGCGCCAATCGTCCGTCGCAACTATTTCACAACAGAGGTGTTGCACAGTATTAATACGAAAATGAACGAATCAAGAATGATAGGCATCCTTTAAAAGTAAAGATCTTTCCTCGCAAAATAAATCAAGATACTCATCGTACACAGGAAAAATCTAAGAGCCTCTAGGTGAGGCAAATGTAGAGGTTTATCCGGTTCAGGTATAACAAGGTGGGAATTTCTTGAAAGATAATTAAGTCCTGTTAGACCAAAGATGTGTAGAGAGTTTTAGTGAATTTTGTCTCATGGAATTGACGCTCCCCCATTTTTACCAAATCTCTCAACTGTATATTATTCTCCGTTGGACCAAACAGACAAATCAAAAAAACAAGCAAACTCTCATTATTGCAAGACATTATACATTTTCATCCAAAAACGTCGTGAGCAATTGTCGTTTGTATTTACATGTGGGCCAATTAGCTTTGGGTCTCAACTGGCACGTGGACCAAAACTCCTGTGCCGAAAAAACGCGTGGACGTAAATTCGCGTGGAAAAAACAGGTGCGCGGACAAAAAATCGTCGACGGAATGTCCTATAACCAAATTTAAGTTTATGAGATCGAAACTCATCCCAATTTTTTAACCGATAATATTAGAAATAAATCGAGTACATCGAAATTTCATCTCACTTGGTCACGATTTTTCGCTCGATCATATTACAAATAAATTAACGTTAATAAAATTGCGATACATTCTCCGATCAAATCGCAACTTCTTGTGATCATTGCCACTTGGGAACACGATTTCAATATTACATGATTCATGATATATTTCAAGTTTTACCGTGTATTTATATAATCGTTATTCACTATGAGTCGATAAATATCACAATTTATTGACAACATCAACAATATCAACATAGTTTGTATTTGACGTACGTGGATCGGTGGACCGGGAACTTGACTGTTGATGGTTACAATTCGACGCACGTAGCCTCCAGCAGTTACGCACCCTCGTGCGTAGCAATCCTTCTGCTCGAACGGACAATCGCCGCACAAAATACTCATGCTGACCTCCTCCGTGACGTGAAAAGAAAAGTGGCAGGTTCTGGTCGAACCATTGCAAGGCCTATCACAGCTCTCCCCATCAGCTTTGGAAAAAAGGAAAAGATCCCTATTTGTAACGTGTAGTGAGGAAACAGACAATAAATCTCTGGAATTTTTTCTCGGGAAAGCAAACATTGGTCATTCTTCGGCAAAAGACCGAGCCATGTTCTTAGTGACATTAAGGGTCTGAGCAGTGCGCAGCACCCAAGTAGCATGTAAAACCACCTTTTTTTCAGAGAAAAAATTTCTGTCAAATTTTTTAAAAGCGTAAAGAACATGAAAGATACACTTGCAGGAAATAGAAAGACTTAAAGTACCTCATGGGTAAGCTTTCCAATCCAAGAAAATGTCCATCCTGCCTCTTAATACTTTCTCTTGATACTCTGTCCTTCTTGAAAAAAAGGACAAAGCTTTATTTCGACAGAAATAGCTGTTGCCTCAAACTATTTTTCTTGAATTATTTCTTAAGTTGTTTTAACTGTCGGTGGATGTTTCTTGATGGACTAGGTCCATGAGATTTACTTCGACTACGAAACTGTTGGGTAAACAAAATTTTCCAGTGGGTTGTTCTAAGCAGAAGAGTTAGTGCTAATTCATGAACAGATAATTCATATTTCTGGATTGCCGATCAATTCAGATCTTCAAAAATCTGAGGAGAAGCCGATAGCCATTTGGTTTTCTGTAAATAGTTTTGAAGAATTAGTAAAGATTAAGCCAGACTTTGGAAATCTCTCTCTTTTTTTTGTAAAAGTGATAAATTAAAACTTACATCTTAATCCATGGGCTGACGTCAATTCAATTTTTCTGCGCTGTAAATAATAAACAAACATGTTAACACCTTTTAATTTTACTTACCGCCGAATTTTTAAATATGAAGATTTTTTGTTTCTTACATCGTTTAGAATAATTCTAATGGCGTTTACAGTATATCTTCGACCATTTTCTATTGTGCAATTTGAGAAAACGTATTGTGAAGCGCTTAACTTCTCGAGGGCGACAGTAAAAGAGGGGGCTGGGGTAGAGTTAAATCAGAGTGACGAACTACGTAAGAAGAATAAATATAAGAAAGGGAAAAGTTCCGAGTTTAAAGGGAGAGCAGCCAGGGCTGGATTTAGGGGGTGGCCACATGGGCCGCGGCCTACGGCGGCAAAAGGGAGCGGCAAATGTTGTAATTTTATCAAATGTAGGTATCAAGAAAAAATGTGATTCAGAAAAAAAAATTACAAACGAGAAAAGGCGAAAAAATCTCTCATTTCCTGAGAGTTAAAGTATGGTAATTTTTAATTTGTTCATCTATAGAGGATACAAGAGACGGCGCCTTTCATTAGTCTAGTTGAGAGAGAAACCAAACACGCAATTATGCCTGGTGCGGCACGGCGCAGAGAGCAATGATGACGAGGACTAGAGATGGAAAGGAGAATCCCTCGGCGCGCCGCGCCGGTCAGCATGAGACACATTTAGCGCCTACAAGACTCCATGAATACTTCACGCGTTGCGTCAAACGTAGTGCGGTCAGCAGCGGTCGGCGTGACACGCAAAGGTGTCATCAGCTAAGTCGACGGTTGTTTACTTTCGGTTTGCAGGCGTTTTCGCGTCACTACTATCCACATGAAAACATCTGACTCTCTCAGAAGCAAGAACACAAGCTTAGATAAGTTTTTAAATACTTTCAAACCTTGTAACACTTTAATTTTTAGCCACACAGAAATCATTCGATTCTTTACGATACGATCATGAGACTTAGCTGACGACACCTCTAGCGCTTACAAAAACTGTGGGAATACTTCACGCATTGCGCCAAACACATAACAGTGCGGTTGGCGCGATGGCGATGGCGGAAATTAAAATTATTAAACCACATTCATGTTTATTCTTTCATAATTTTTACGTTCTTCTCTTATAAATGAAAGGCCTCGTCCACACAGAGATAGGTTCATGGAACTTAACTTTTGCGCAAAGTTCCGTGAACTTTTGCTAGTGTTGACAGGGCTTTCACAAAAAATGTGCCCAACACGAGTAAACGCGTCTTATGCACCCCTCCTCCTCCGGCACGTGCACTTGATGGTTTGTATCGATGTTTCAAAACGAATGAGAAGGGGCGGCAAAATACAGGCGGCCCATGGACGGCAAGTAGGTAAATCCGGCCCTGAGAGCAGCTCCAAATATTTCCATAAAAAGTACAAAAATTACTTAATGAATTCATATTTTTTGCCCAACACTATTAATCATGTATCCTCCGAAGATTTTCCCACCCTTAGAATTATGAACCTATTAATGCAAGATAGCCATCCCTGCTAAAAATTGGGAGTACAAATGAGTAGAAAATCAAAGTCATATGAATGGAATTTCAACTTTTATGAATGGAATTTCATCTTATGCGAATAGAGCGTAGAACTCATATGCGTAGAATTTCTCCATCCAGTTTTCGCCAACCTCTATGACTAGAGAATTCAACTCACATGAGTTCAGCGTTGAATCTACCATGTCCGATATCTTAGAAACTTGTCACCGCATCAAAAAAATCAGAAGAACAAAATGTTTTATTTTTTCAAATTTACACGCCATGCCAGTATCTCCCGGTCAGAAGCAGCACTTCTGAAAAATGAAAAAAATTGAACTTCTATGAGTTGACCTTTTCTACTCTCATGAGTAGAATTTCTTCTCATATGAGTAGGATTTCTACTCATATAAGTAGGAAGTTCTTCTCATGTGAGTTGGCGAATTCTTAATAGCCTATACTCGTCATTTTTAGCAGGGGCACTAGGACGTTCTTAATGATGAAAAAAATCGAAACTTACAATGTCAGCCATTTTTAACGAAGAACAGTAGCTCAACGTCAGGAGCAAGAGGCTCAACCACAGATTATGTTTCAACACCTTCATCGTGACATTAAACATTTAAATATATTTTGAATGAAACTAAACATTGGACGTGGATCGCCTAAGTAAGTCGAATGTACATGAAATTCGCGATCTGGAACCCGACACACACACCAGCACAATGCTCTAATTATGCAAAATTAATAACAATAATTCCAATGAATAGTCTTTTATACGATCTATTGTTTCGTTCAGATTCCATCCTTATTTTTCTCACCTGATCGATCGACCAATCCCGGAGTCTTCCTCGAGTGTTTCCTCCGAGCTTCTTGAGAGATTTCCGATTTTATTGGGGTTTTGTTTACTTCGACTAATGCTTTTATTGCACCTCCGAGTACCGAGGATTTGCGTCCGGTAGTCACAATACGCAAGGGCGAAATTCAGTACTCGTAGGTGCCTGAGTAGCATTGGACGTCAATGTTTACAGCTACCTGCAAGTCAGTGTTGATTCATGACCTAAAAAGATTCGGTCAACAACAAACACTGGCATGGGGCGAACAAATAATACTCTTTGAAGAAGCGTTACCTGATTGGCATAATTTTGCGGATTTGCAGATAGTGTTATTCGCAAAATAGGAGGAAATATTTGAACGAGATTTATGAGAAGGAACTGAGGAACCAAGTTTTGCGGAGGACAGAAACCTGCTTGATGGTTTTTCTTTCTTATTTTTCACGAAGGAAAGTCTTTGTTCCAAAATTTTAATAATTACGGGGTTTATTTGTTTATTCCTGATTAAAAAAGCAAAATTCGTCGCAAACATCATTACTTTTTTTAAACTTTTTAATAATTTGGTTCCTCTCGCTTGCATAAAGGAAAATAAAATCATTGAAGAGGAGGGAACCAAGTGCAATGTAGGTTCATCTCCTATTTCCTCTCGGCAGAAGTAATGTCAAGAAACGAGCCAACTTGCACTGTGATGTTTGAATAGAATCCTTCCAAGTAGGTCAATGAATGCCAATTTAAACAATGGTAAGTTGCACGTGTGAGAAAGACAAGTACCTAATTAGCAATAAATGCAACTTAATTCAATTTTATTGCAATTCATTTCGATAAGAGGCCCCTTCAATCAGTAGATATGCAACATACACAGCACTTCGATGTTGTCAAGCATAGCACTGATTTTATCTAACCGTGTAATTGCAATTTACCGTAGTCTATGTTACTTGAGTACTTTTTTGAGCAGGAGTGAGTCGCAGGAGTCTATGGTTTCGCGTGGTTTTATTTTCATGTTTTCAAGATTTAAACTTAAGTCACGGCAAAATTGAGTGAATTAAAATTTTCCCTCGAGAACCTAACACTGGCCTTACGTGTTATTTTTTTTTTTTTGTGCTGCTAAAAAGAATGAAAAAAATTGTACGTAAATGTATTTACCTAAATCTTTTTAAAAGTACAGCCGAATAAGGAAAATTACAGTTGACTTTACACTGTTGTACAGTTGAACGTATTCCTGCCAAACGGAACTATGTGCATTAGGACATGAGACCTGACACCCTCAAGAATATATGCATAACAGGGCTCACGTCATAATCCACATAGTTTTGTTTGCCAGAAATACGTCCAGTTGTCACACTTCCACGTGATTGCTAGACATTATTAATTGGTGAAACAATGCGACTACTCCCGCATGCAATACTCAGGAATGTTCCTATGACATTGTCTGGCAATCTTCCAGTATCATCACTTCAAAGGGGGTTTTCCTCTTTATTTTCTATGTGAGTCTCATAAAGCCCAAACGCGCTTGAATCCGATGAACTCAGCATCCCGCTACAGCGAGGTTCCATGGTGTAATGGTTAGCACTCTGGACTCTGAATCCAGCGATCCGAGTTCGAGTCTCGGTGGGACCTTCGAGCTTTTTACCCCCTAGCCCCCTTCCACAATATATCAGATGTAATCTAGTCATTCAGCGCTATTCGAAAAACACCGATTTTGATATTTTTCAGGCTCCTAATATTTCCGAAGGACGATCGAATTTTAGCTCGCGCATATAGAATACAGTCTTCCTGCGATCTTGTTGGTGGTTTACTTATTGGATACAGTGTGCTGAGTCCTGCTAGTTGTTAGAAGCAATCTTGGGGTAGACTGCAAATTTTTGAAGCTCCGCGAAAAAAGACTCAGCTTATCATCATGCTGGCTGATTTTTCATTGAATCTCCTTACATATGTCTACATTTGTGATCGTTCACAGAAATAGGGACCTTAGTCCAAAGTGCCAACATTTTTAGTAGAGATGCTTTCGTCAAGTTTGATCGATGGATCATTAGAATATTCGATCTTGATGAAAAACTCTCTTCAGTGGCCCAAAGATGAAATTAAGTACGATTTTGTCCCTTTTTGTGTCTACAAATAAGACCGGAAAATTGCATCGTGGTTTGGCACTTCAATGTCCTAAACATGGTAACTTAGAGATTTACTTAATTACTCTTCTTTAAACTGCGCTTTTGATAACTGTAAACTTCCAACTGTGTCGTAATTCCATTTGACATTTTACATTTATGACATGCAGTTTGACATTTTTAGGATTTTAAAAAGAAACGATTAAAGTAAATACCTATTTCATATCCTCTGCTTGTCTTAGAAAGGGCAACGTGTGTCTCGTTTAACGTTACGACGAGTATTCCATGAATGACAACGCCTGGATACAACTATTCGAACTCGAAGGATGTCCGTATTGCATACCCTCAAAAATGAAGGCTTTTTACGTTCACAGCCGGACAATCATCCGGTTAAACAATTCCAATGTTTGTTCCAATGTTTATTCTTATGTTTTACAAGTTCTTACATTCATTTTTGTAATTATTTATTGTCTCTCTTTTATTATGCATAATTGTTTTCCTTTAAACCAATGTAAAAAGATTATGAAATAATTAATTTTATGTTCTTGTATCAATATCTAATTTTGAGTTTTCTCGAACGACGATCCTTTTCCTGCGGCAGGTCATGTTGCTTCACCGTATTGATTTTACATTTTCCCGCCAAGTCAAAATTGTTTTGCTTTCATTGCTCAAAAAGTGTGGAAATAAAAGTTTACTTGAGCAGGAAAAATGGCACGATAAAAGCTCTTTATATAACACATCTCGACGGTGTAAGTCGGCAATCACATAACTCAGTTTGCAACGTCGCAGACTTCCTGTCATACTTAATTTTTTAAACGGAAAACTACTCAACGGTAATTCTTTAAAACTGCCGTCATTTTTCTTCTCTGTGCGAAGAAAATTCTGCAAAAACTCCAAGGAATGCTGACATTTTGTTCTCCTTTAGAAAAATAACATAGAGGCGGAGATGTTCAGACACCGTAAACGAGATATGTGATTGCCGACTTACGCACCGCCTATATGCAAATTACTGAAACTCTCCAAACCAGCAGTAATCCTGGTTATTAATTTTCGATTTGAATAAGTTTTGGAAGTAAGTGGCAATAATTTCGAGAGACACACGTTTCCCCCTCTACAAGCACATTGTGTCAAACGTGTTACATCCTACCGCTATGTTCCACTTTCAAAATTGTCACATGTTTCATGCCACCCACGTGACGATTTTTGCCCCGCTTCATTTTCCTGTTATCAATTTTTTGAGAGGAAAACTCCAGCTCGGAAGGAAGTTTTTACTATCTTCTTTGTCTCCTTTTTTTCAAGGCGCCTCATTGACTTTGGTGGTAGTAGTAGTGGTACCTACTTGATAATTGAATTAATGTTTGTACTTTTAAAGAGCGGTCTTAAGAGGAGCCCAATTGATTTTTAATTTATGAGTACAATTGAGATGGGTACTTTAGAGATCTCCGTACTTGAAAAATTGCAGATTACTTACTGATACGTTCGAAATATGATATTTGTATCAAGGGATTTCACTGCTTTAGCAAAAGCAAAATAAAATCGATTAACTGATGTTTTTAACCGGTTAAAAGCGCTTTACTTGTCTTTTCAAGTATATATTCTATATTACTTAGCGAGATGGTTTAGAATTTTCAAGACGTAAAGAGAAAATATCGAAGTAGCCCTTTTCCATCAAAAATTCGCAACTGACGTCTAACTTTATCTAAACTAAATCAACATGCTTTTAGCTGAAACTGGTGCAAAAACCTAGCTGCAAACAGTTTCAATTTCCTGATGACACAGTAACAGGACCTTAATCCAGAGCTTACGAACAAATGAGTCAAAGCTTCGAAGGGGGGTAGGGTGACCGATCAAATAGGTCAGACTTAGCCGGGTGTAATGGAACCCAAACAGACTTAATCGAAAGTTGACAAGAATGGCAATCAAAGTGGTATCTGTGTATGTCGCAATTACATCTTGATCACCATCTCTCGAAGCGTGGGCGGACGATTGCTCGCGACTCCAAGAGCGCCAGTCACCACCCCCGCCCCGCGCCCTTGGGTCATCCCGAGGGGCAGCTAACTGTCGCGAATGCTGCCAAATTGTGCTTAAAATCTTTAGTTAACGTGGTAGACGTTTATTCGAAACGTGCACAAATATCTAGCTCCTGAAACCTGGATAAAACCATTAAACAGTGATTAAACCTATTGGCAAATATCGTAAAGTTAAAGTTCGCCTTTTATTCCACCGAGTAGGCAACAAACATACCGGAGAGCGCGAATAGTTGTATGTTCGGAAAATACATTTCGATGGCCAAAGTGCGAAACGACTTACCTCCATTTGCAACGTTGCAGACTTCCTGTCATACTTTATTTTTTCATTAAGAAACTAGTCAATTTAATTTCTAAAAACATATTCCCTAATGTTTCTTCTTTATTAGGAGAATCCAATAAAAATTTCAAGTTAAACACTTGACGTGTTTCTCGTCGAAAAAATAAAAAAGGATTCGAGATTTTGAAACACAGCAATGGAGATACGTGGTTTTGCACTTCAGCTATTGATTTATATCTTGCTCCATAAACTTCAATAGAGTTTATGGACCCGGTATCAGATTATGGCAAGTTGAAGTTCGCCCTCAATTTCGCCATTTAGGAAACAAACGTAGCGAGGAGTCATTGTGATACCGATATCTAAATTACCAGTTGTTTTGCATCGAGGGACCTTTTCGTCCTGTTGGTACTCACAAATCAAGAGTAAATCTATTGAATGAATTATATTGGCTTCCGATATTGCAGTATTTCAGTTAGGTGCATTTTACTATTTTGATGAGCGCAACTATGATTATCGTCATCGGATACAATTTTCTGTGACTTTTCTCTCCCCTCTAGAGAATTTTCTCCGAAAATTTCGCATAAAAATGTCTGATAATATTCTTATTATAAAGATGTATAAAAAGTGAAATTTTCATCGGATACAATTTTGTGTGACTTTTCTCTGTCCTCCAGAGAATGTTCTCCTAAAATTTCGCATTAAAATGTTTTTCATCGAGACACCTTTTCATCCCGTTGGTGCCAACAAATCAATGGTAAAACTACCAAAATGAATTACATCGGCTTCCAAATTGCAGTATTTCTTAATATTTTTCATAATATTCTTTCGAGGCTATAAAAAAAGGAGTGAGATTTTTAGATACCGTGATCGGGCTCCATCATTTCATAATTTTGTAATCGATCTGCGAATTTCACAAGGCAACCTGGCAGCTCTGAGTGTCGCGGTTTCGCGGTCGCGAGTTATTTTCTGATTGATCGCGTTTTGACGGGAAGTCCGTTTGCTTTGATGTCTCTGGTCCGTTGTCAAGTCTGACTCCTCTTCCCCCGGTTACCATTGACTTTCGTGCAGAGTGGAATGAGAGTTCAAGGTATGTCGGTTGGAATTGGCATAGAGGATCGTCAATTAGTTCACACGACAGTCTCACACGAATCTTCCGTCCTCATTATTTTTCAGCATAATGTGACCGGATTGAAGAAAAGAGTTTTTGTCTTCCGAAAATTGGGAATAATTGGCTTCCAGACTGCAGAGATGAAAGCGACGGACATTGGCTCGGCAGTTGGACCTCTTTTTCGTGACAATGGTCGTTAAAAAGTTTTTCCAAAAAAAATTTAGAAATTATGATGAAAACCACCACTGTCATGCACCCGTCCTACGGGTCTGAAATCCCTCTAAAAAAGCACCTATTTTTACTACACAGGCCCTTTTTTCTGCCCAAAAAATCAGAATTTGTTGTCGATATTTTTACCAAAACTATTAAATTTTTTTTTTAAAAATTGGCGTGCTGTGCCCAATTTTTCTTTTGTCTTGTTCGTCTATCGCTTTGTCTATCGTTTTAAATAATCAGTCCGGCGCCGGCGGGGTCCTCTTAGCAGAATGTCTGGGGTGCAACCTCGAACCCCCGGCCAGACTGCCCCTGTCCATGGGGTTAAGCGCGGTAAAATTGCCGCAAAAAAAGCTATAAACGATTTTCCAGTGCTCCCATTTCCCGGAAGTAGTTCCGAATTCCGGATTTTTTTAGATTTTCCTAAATTTTCCCGAAATTTTTGAAATTCCGCAAATGTTCCGGACCTTTCGCATTTTCCGGTACTTTTGACGGTCATGAAGTTAGAGTACCTATATTAAGAGAGTATGGCCACTGGGTCCCATGGAGAGGCTTAGGACCCAAAAATGGTGGTGCTTTGTTTTGGTTTTTGAGGATGGGAGGGGGGTCATTGCCAACTTTTGACGGTTATCACCAACCGCACTTGCTGCCAACCTTACTACATCTAAGATCATTTTTCTCAAAAATTGCTCACGATTAGCCTTAAAAATATGTAAAAAAGTCACAATAGTGCATTTGGGTAAAGTTCTCGTTACGATAAGCAAAGACAACTACATTTTGAATCATTTTGCATTACATTAACTTTATGGCGTCCGCCATTTTTGGGTCCTAAGGGCTCCATTCAGCCTAAGATGGCTGAGCCAATCAGAGGTGGTAACTCCAGTGGCCATACTCTCTCAATATAGGTACTCTACATGAAGTGGGAGAAATTGGAACAAAAAGGTTCCGAATTCCGGAACTTTTAACGGACATGAAGTAGGAGCGCTGCGATCGTCAAAGCAGCCCCTTTCCTTTTAAAATTCACCCTCTAGAGCCTCCGAAAGTACGGATGCTCTGGCGACCTCGACACCGGCGTGACCCTGGAGGCAAGAGAAACAAAGCCGGCGGTAAATGATTCTGTAATGGACCGAAATAGACGTCCGACGACGACGGGCACGGAGTCTCGATCTTGGACGAAAGTGACGTCCGACGTCCGGTCGGGCCGACCGCGGACGCCTACTCCGGGCCGCCCTCACCTCGATCCCAACTCTTCTCAGAGCGTTCACCCGGAGTCCGGACATCGATCACCGACACGCCGCGCGCCAGATGCAATCAGTTTTCGCACCGAGCGCTAACGCATTTGAATGGACCACTAGACAAGGTACGAATTTCAGCATTCTGATAGAAGTTTCTTAACCAAAATTTCACGAAAAACACGGTACGCACAACAAAAATTACCGAAATCAGCTCCTTACGAAGATATTTAATGATTCCTGATGCGTGAATTCAAACCACCCGCTCATGAAAACTCAATGCTCTACGTAATTCACATCGCGCGCTAAACGTTATCATGACAGTCTCTGCGCTATAAAAATCTGGCCACCTCAATCTTGACGCTTTGGATTAGCTATGGCAAATTGCTCATAGTTTGAACAACACATGGTGGAAATGAACATTGCTCGATAGAGAGGATTGCCGTAACCGTTGTAGTGCGCGATTTGACTCACGTAGAGCTTTGAGTTTCTTGTGAGCGGGCAGTTCAAATTCCTCGTAACCAATGTGAAATAAAAATGTTAATATCTCCGTTAGGAGTTGGTTTCAGTAATTTTCAATGCGCGAATCGTGTTCTACGTGAAATTCTGGTTAAGAAGCATATATCAGAATGCTTAAATGCGCACCTTCTCTATTGGTCCATTGCCGATTGGTGACGGGTCACTGCAACTTGATTTTATAATAAACCAGGGGTCGAACCCCTGCGAGCTAATTATTGAATTGGATAGACAAAGCTATAGACGTAGAAGACATAGGGAATATGGAGTCCATCCTTATATAAAAAAAACTGGGTCCTATTTCCAAAATCTGATTAAAACGGGCTCATCTAAGGCCTATTACCTGTCGATAACCGAAAAATTCATGGAAATCGGCCCGGTAGAACGCTCAAACGAACTATGACAAAAAATAAAAATTTACATTGTTTAAATGGGAGAATTAGCAACTTTACCACGCAATATAAAAAAAACCTGGGTCAGATTTTCAAAATCTAAATAAACTCATCTAAAGACAATTGTCCGCCGATGGCCGCAAAAATCATAAAAATCGGCCCGGTAGAACGCTGGAACTAAGCGTTATCAGGTATGCAAATTTAGGAGGTCTCGGAGCTTATAGTTTAGAATAGTATAGATGTCAAATAGCATTCCGAAGGAACGATAAACAGTGACAAAATGTGTGCTAACCAATCAAACGGCTTTGTGAAATTGGATGCAATTCAACGTAATACTAACGATGATATGACTGACGGCGGGATACGATGTTAGAGAAATTGCGGGGCGAAGAAATTGAAGGCGCTTTTTACTGTGGCGGAAGGAAGTCGAGTCGAGGTACATGACCTCATTGTGAGACCGCTAGCATTGAACGTTATTCGCGGAGTGTTTTTGTCTCTCGCCTGTTTGATGAGATCAAGGCACGCTGTCATTATAGTGATCCCGTAGCGCTTTTAATATTGTATTTTGGTTCAAATATCAAGGATGAAATTATTTGGAAAAGTAGAATAAAATCTCATAAAACCGAGTGTCCCATTTTAAAGCGCAATGAAATTCCAAGTTTCAGGAAAAACACACGAGGGTACATCATTCGCTTTATGCACTCTTCCGGTAAATCCAAGCCATTTTTTGAAATACATCATATCAATACATCATTCCATGTTGATATGCCGGCACGAGAAGTATTGAGACCGGCTACTTCTGGTCAAAACATTTTTAAAGAAAGCACGATTGGTGCTGAACAAATCTTCCTAGGGTCATTCCTTCGGGCACTATGACTACCATCTTCTACGCTAACATAAAGATACAACTGAGGTGTGCTTGGGAGACAAGGCGCATAAAATCGGTTTTTGCTACTTCCAGAAATACGCGTTTGAAGTTTCGAAATTACATGGACCCTAATGGCAGAGAGAAAGTTCAAACTGATTTTTTGATTCTCAAGAATTGGAATTCAGGAGTTTCTCTCTCACAGAATGTGCATTGAGACTAGTGCATTTGACATCATTAATGACTCAATGTTTTCAAAATCTGCACTTATGCGCCTTGTCCTCCAAGCCCCTCAACTATTGAAACCGGAACGAGGAAGTTTGAAGTTTTATTTTCGCTGATACGGAATTTATTCGATCCTGAATTGAACAAAAATAATAATTTATTAAATTTTGACTTATTTCGAGGAATAGAGAGCGCGATTAACCAATCCCAAAACTATTCTCGACGCAAGTATTCCCTTAATTTCCTTTTTCATAATCCCAAAAATCCAACCATTACCTATTTAAGCTAAACCTCTATGTTGAGGAAGAGAACTTGAGGTGCGAAAAACGGCTTTTTAAGATTTCGAAAAAATGAGGGAATCGAATATGCATGCATTGTACGGTTCTTGGGAGTCGCATAACCTGTACCCGATTTCGAAGGCTTTGCTTCAGAACTCAAAATATACCCTTTTCAAGGAGTGGATCTTTTTGGAAACGTATTTTTGTACAGCTTTTGAACCCTCTCGCGGTCATTTTGACCCTTTGCTTCCTTCCTGGGCGAGGCAGTACCTACTTAGGAAAAATGCCGTGAGAACTTTCAAATGTTGCCAAGTCTCCCATAATAAATTGTGTATTCCTGAGTGTAGTCGTGAATATTCTTCCTTAAAATTTTCAGATATTTTAGACAAAATTGCGAAAAAAATATTTGAAAAATTGGAAGGGATATGTTCACAAGTTCCCCAGAAAATCTGTTGTTTATTAAAGTAAATTTGGCAACCTCTGAGGGCTCATACGGCGTTTCTCTTAGCACGGCACCAAACTGCTACTACTTCAGCTCTAACTGGGCGAGGCAGTACCTACTTAGGAAAAACGTAGTAAGAACTTTCAAATGTTGCCAGGTCTCCCACAATTAATTATGTATTTCTGGGAGTAGTCATGAATATTTTTTCTTAAAATTTTCAGATATTTCAAAAAAAATCGGAAGGGAAACATTCACAAGTTCCCCAAAAAATTTGTAGTTCATCAAAGTAAATTTGGCAACGTCTGAGGGCTCATACGGTTTTTCTCTTAGCTCGGCACCATACTGCTACTTTCTCAGCTCTGCCGAAGAGCGCTCCTGTCTCAGTCGGCGGTTTTCTTAATTCGCAGACAAAGGCCATGCCGCGGGATGAACTGCGTGCGGAAATAAAGACCGCAGCGTGACCTACTTCTAATTTTATTTTTTATCGCCAGCGTTCGTTCTTGACCTAGCCCAACGTCACCTCCGTTACGCACCCGCGCAACGACCCGCCACACAGTGGATCGAACTAACGGAAGAGGTCGGGCATGATTTTTCGGCTAAAATTTCAAATTTCGATATTTATATAGTCACAAATTCAATTTCAATGGGTTTTTCTGAAAGGAAATTTCACGAAAACCCCATTAAAACTACCTTTGAACTTTTTTATCTCACATTTTTGAATAAAAAGGCTTTGAAAGTTTCCAGATTTTGTCCGACTTTTCCCATTGACTCGATCCCGTGTGCGCCGCAAGGCACGACTGCGACTCCTGCAGCTCTTTCATCTCGCTCTCTCTTAAGGAAGCTTTGTCGTTGATTTTTCCTCAAAGGCTCCTTTCAGCAAGTTTCAGCCGAATTTCAGGAGCATTGACGTGACTCAATCTTTTTGTGGGGAAGGGGGCATGGGTTTCTTTTATCCATTACGAGAGTCTATTGGAACTGAGCAGGCATTCACGATCATTGAATCATCATAATTGATCATTGATCATTGGCAATGAAGTTTTCTCTGGCGGGTGGAGGAGATACCCCGGAACTTCCCTTACTACCCACGTTCTTTTGGAAGGAAGGGGTAGGGAAGGCAGAATTGTGTTGAGGAGCATTTTTCGTTGGAAGGAGGTCCACTTTTCCTCGGGAAAAGGGATCTCAAACAAAACCGCGAGAAATTCCTTTATGAAAGTGTTACAAAATTCAAGAAATTCGAAATGCTGAGTTTAGGATCCTAACCCTAAATGGGGTATACGCCCCAATTTTATTTTTTCCCCACTCCTGCGGTGGATCGCCATGGAGATATTGGGAGGAAAACTGTGAGTAAAATAGAATGATGAATCTCAAATAAAAATCCTGTAGCCCCAAGAGTGGAAGGTGATCCGTGGACAAATTCTCGTGAAATTATCCGCAGAAAATTGAAATTTGTAGCAGAATTATACAACTTTCATATTGATAATCTCAAAGTTCATATCAGTTTTCCAAAGCTTTTGAGTTTCATCCTCGAATCAATACAAACTCAGGATTTTTAATGCAACACTCCATACACCGAAAACAAAATCTATAAAAAATGTCGAAATATTGCAATAAGGCTCGGTTCCTTCCGGCTGGTCGTAAATCGATACTTACGTGCTCCAAAAGACATCTGAAACAAAAAGCTACCTCCAAATAAACGGAGATTAAAGGAGTGAAAACCCCAACCCACCAACTTAACCGACGCGGTCAAGCCCACTTGTTTCAAGTAACAAGTGTGAGTGAGTCGCCGTCTTTCATTCCATTGCCCCCTACGCCCCCCCTCGCCCCCGACAAGTGCTATCATCGCAACTAGCGTCTCGGCTATGTCTCCGTGATTGTCATATCGCCGGGCATATCCATATTTTAAATCGTCCTCAATTCGAAACGAGAGGTTTTTGGCCCAAAAGCGGCCGCGCCGATCCCACGGAGAAGGTTCGTGAGACCGCCTTAATTAGTGAATCGTTTCAATTAGCGCCTGTCCGTCTTGGCGCGGCGCGGCGCTCGTGGCCCAGACTTGAGTGCCATTTTGTGTTACATACTGCCGTGCTAAGGAAGAACGCCGTATGGACATTCGAGAGTTACCAAATTTCCTTCGATTAAACGGGTATTTATAACGATATTCATGCACATTTTTCTTCGAAATTTTCAGATATTTTAGATTAAATTGCGTTCAAAATCGTCTGAAAATGTTGGAAAATTATTTTCACCATTTTCCCAGTAAATTCGGGTTTTATCGAAGGAAACTTGGCAACGTCTGAGGGTTCGTACGGCGTTTTTCAGTAGCACGGCAGCATAGTCCCCCGTTCGGGACCCTGGCTTCGTTGGGGTGGATGATGAACGGATATTTTGCAACTTGAAAGTCCGAAGAGGGAAAAGATGATGGGACGTTCCGAAATGAATTACCAAACAAAGAACCAAAAAAAAACCAGTATTGATGGTGAAAGTAAAAAAAAATACGCACATCGATTGGAAATCGATAGCTAAAAAGCAGTGGCGAGGCATGGATGATCGATTATCGATATTTCTCCATTTAAGGCTTTGCTAAAGAATCAATTATTAAGATGTTCGTTGCGAACACCCTGTTTATCGATCCTTCCCCATAGGTTTAAATGAGAGTTAAATCGATTTATCGCAAAGCACGTCACGACACTGCTAAAAAGAGGAGACGAACGCGAGTAGTCGTCCCAAAATTGAATGGATGGATAAAATATGTCGACAATGAAAGTCAGAAAACGCACTACGATTGAAAATCGACGGCTAACGTTGAAAATGTCTATCTACGTTGCGACGTTTCAGAATATTCAAACATGCTTTCTTTTAATTTGTTTTTATTTTTTAAGAAAAACTAACTGAAGTGTCTATTTGAAATTTTCTGGAAATATTTTTAAATTAGTAAGTAACGAGTATTTCGTAGATTTAAACAGAGAGAGAAAACAAACAGAACTCCTGGCTGTTAAAAAAAAAAAATGCCTTAAGTATAACATGAGTAGATGCTAGCAACGCACGTATGGAGCTACGCATTTTTTGACAAATTTTTTTATGACGAAATAAAGGACCAAGCGAGGCCTTAAAATCTTTTCTTCTTTTCTTCTTCCAATATGGATAAATTGTTGAAATTTTTCGAGATAGGCACTAGTTGAACCAAGATTTTACACCCTGGTGATTCATATCTGCTTTGATTTTGATCGTTAGCCTTCCACAGGTAAACTAACCAAGTATTCAAACATAGTTGGCTACAAATCGAGTAAACTTAACATTAAAATGAACAGGATCAGAGTTTTTGGTCGACTTTTAAGCGGCTCGAACTGACCTTAAATAAGGTCGTTGGTCAAAAAAATTCTGCTCCAGTAATCCACGCAAAACTGACCGTATCGAGGAGCCAGATTCAGTTGCTATTGCTAGTGTATCTACAAAGGGACCGCATTGTCTTCCTCATGATCTGCCAACATTGCACAGGAAGAAGAAAGTAGGAAACCATCACGGCCGGTGACTTCTATTGGACTTTTGGCACTTGCTGCAACGACACCATCCTCAGAGCTCAAAAGTGACACGCTGATGAAGATGATACCGTCACTGCTTCGCGCGGTTGCTCTCTGCCCGCTCAATGGTTGCTAGGCAGAATTTTTCTGGTTAAAAAGTAGATCTTAAAGTACTAGTACCAAAAATATTCGTCTGTATATAGAAACAATAGCCTTTGATGCGAGGGCATTTTCCAAAAAAATGTTTTTCATCGGTTCGGGATCTTGTACGGAGCTAGTTATTTTTGTTGGAGGGGTGGAGGGAGGAAGGCAGAGCAGAGAGAAGCACTCCTCTATTCTACCCTGCTAAGGAAGAACGCCGTATGAGCCTTTAGCCGATGCCAAATTTCCGTTGATTATATAAGAATTTTCAGGGAAATCAGTGAATACTTTCCCTCCGATTTTTCAGAGATCGAATTTCATTCGCTGTCAGCTCTAAATCATCTGAAAATTTCAAGAGAAAATATTCACAATTCTGATTGAAAATAAGACATTTAATTGGAGAAAATTTGGCAACTCTCCAATGTTCATACGGCGTTTTTCCTCAGCACGGCAGACTAGCTAGGCTGCTAATATTTTATGATAGATGTTGAGGTGAAGGTGAGGCACCGTTACTAAACGCCTCACTTTGAGGAGGTTTGTTTGATATCTGATCGTGTAATCAGAGTCCAACAAACGATCGAATAATTTAATCAAACGAAACACTTTCCCAAGAGAATCAGCCTCGCAATACCGTTCCTGATCCTCAATGAGAGTGAAAACTGCTGATACAGTCGTTTATAACGACGTGTTACGTCACAAAGCGATAATCCTGTTTCTTAAGTCCTCTCCGCATCGTTCCGTTCATTCAGTTTGCTTTGTTTTATTTGCACAGAGCTCAGAACGGCGTTGCCCCCCCCCCCCCCCCCTCAGACGTTTACTGCCGCGAGAAACAGCTTAAAAATATCAAAGAAATATGTAACAACTATCGAACCAGAGGGACTCTACCCAGCTCCAAAGAAAGTGCGTGGGCACCTCCTGAGAAAATTCTGAAAACTTAAGTCGCATTAGGATCAGTTTGAAGCTTTTGCTACCAATTAAATAAATAATTGAAATGCATCAATGTAATAGATTCAATAAATGCCATGAACATATGTCGCAAAATCTCTCAAATTCTGAGAGAAGGTAAATGGACGTCTTGGGGAGCTGCAGCCCCCCCCCCCCCCCNCTTTGGTTCCGCTCGGTAGTCTCTTACTCATCAGAGCACTATCCCAAAAGAGAATATAAGTGAGCGCTAGGAGCACCAAAAGGGCATGAGAATCGAAGAGCGCCTTCAATTTTTTTCCTATGCAACAAAGACATCCATTGAGTACGAATAATTGCATTCAAGCGTTTCACACTTATTCATTTGGCGATTCGAAGATGTGCGACTAGCCAGGGCCGGATTCACTTACTTGTCGCCCTTGGGCCGCCTGTATTTTGCCGCCCCCTTCTCATTCGTTTTGAAACATCAATAAAAACCATCAAGTGAACGTGCCGGAGGGAAATGGGTGCATAACTCGTGTTGGACACATTTTTTGCGAAAGCCCTGTCAACAAAAGTTCACGGAACTTGGCGCGAAAGTTAAGTTCCGTAAACCTATCTCTGTGCGGACAAGGCCTTCCAATTATATGAAATGATCGAACA
The DNA here is from genome assembly GCF_001854935.1 of Bemisia tabaci. Classification (NCBI taxonomy): domain Eukaryota; kingdom Metazoa; phylum Arthropoda; class Insecta; order Hemiptera; family Aleyrodidae; genus Bemisia; species Bemisia tabaci. The sequence continues at coordinate 670,383 of NW_017566682.1, forward strand.
ATTTATGAAAGAACAAACATAAATGTGGTTTAATAATTTTAACTTCCTCCGCCGCGCCGCGCATACTGCACTCTGTTTGGCGCAATGCGTGAAGATTTCCTACAGTCTTGTAAGCGCTATGCCTTTCACGCCGACCGTTGCTGCATGCACTGTGTTTGACGCAATGCGTGAAGTATTCATGCAGTCTTGTAGGCGCTATGCGTTTCACGCCGCCGGCTGCTGACCGCACTGTCTTTGACGCAATGCGTGAAGTATTCATGCAGTCTTGTAGGCGCTAATATGTGTTACATGCCGACCGTCGCCCGAAGGTTTCTCCTTTTCATCTCAAGTTATCGTCATCATTGCCCTCTGCGCCTCGCCGCTCCGTACCAGGCCAAATTCCGTGTTCGGTTTCTCTCTTAGTCTTAACTCGACTGACTAAAGGTGCTGTCTATTGTATCACAGAGAGACGACAAAATTAGAGATATCGATGGTGAAACTGCAAAAGTGCGTGTATCGGTTGCGGTGTTTGAAAATCTCCGCTCCTATTTTATTTTTTAAAAGGTAAAGGAAACCGAAGCAACATTGTGGCTTGAAATTTTCACAGAATATTCTTCCCATAGAGAAGAAAAATGTCCGAAGTGCTCTGTAAATAATGTAAAGTGGTTTTCCATATGAAAAAAAAAGTATGACAGGAAGTCTGCAACGCCGCAAACCGACATACGCATTCCTGCAGTTTCACCATCGATATACTCTCAGGAAATGATAGATTTGGCACATTTTTTCGTTTGTAATTTTTTTTCTGAATCCGATTTTTCTTTATAGCTACATTAAAAAAAAATTGCAAAATTTGCCGCCATGGGCCGCGGCCCATGTGGCCGCCACATTTACAATGATTTTAATTTACTTGTATATATTTTACTGGAAAGAATATACTTCGGAGATTTTAAAATTGTGAATATTCTTTGTTCTACAATGAATCTTTCGTGGGAAAGAAATGATTTTCACGAAACATTTTTGAGTCTTTATTTTTCTTTTTTGGCGTGGACAATTTGCGGAGCAAAGAGGTGTGTGAAGTTGCGCTAATAATCCATATACGGAGGATTAGTAGATCTCTCATATGGAAATTTTGAAATTTAAGGCTAAAAATGAGGTCAAAGCAGTAAAATCTATCCACCAATAAGCTGATTCTGGAGAGCGGTTTTTAGTTTTTTGGTGAAATTATTAAGGTAAGGTAATACTTTTACTTCGTTTTATAGATCACACTTTCTGAAGCCATATGGAACCCATTTACAAAAAAAAGAATCCAACTCAATTGTTGATCCTACGATGCTAAAATTGGATTTCAACATACCTATTTTTGAAATCGGAGTTATCGGGATCAATCTTATAGTTAGGTACAAGAGGAACAATGTGATTACGACTACAAAAGTGTTTTTTTGGTGCAATTTTTACGCGGAAAAAAGTATCACAATCCCAAAATACTCCCTGCTGATTTTAGCGTCAGATATTACAGTAGATGCACAAGCCAGAGGTATGATTAAGTAAGCTGAAAGTGTGTTTGGATCAACCATACTTCTGGCTGGTGCCCTCACAGTCAGCATATGTGTGGTTGGATTAACTACACCGCTGGCTGGTGCCTTTATACTTCTAGCCAGTGCAACTACTTTTATGGCTGGCGCCAAAATCCGCTAGAAGTATGGTTGTGATGATGGTGATACCTATTTTTTTTTCAGTGTAGTTGATGCATTTCTAATGTTCGTCACGAGGAGCTCTTGAAAGTTGATGAACGGTGCCCAAGAGTTCGATTTTCGGATACATTTGTCCCCGAGAGACCAATAACAGTGGAAAAAACAAGGAGGAAAAACGGGAAACAAGGCTAAAAATGCACAGTTAATAAGAATCGAGACGTTCCGACTCAAAACTGAGTCATTTTCAGTCGGAAACCTATAAAAATTTTAAAAAAAAACCGATGAAAAACATGAGCCCTGATCAATCCCAATTTTTCTCAGATCCCGGTCACCACCATGTAGGGCTCAGGTTTTTCATCGGTTTTTTTAAAATTTTTATTGTTTCCGACTGAAAATGGCTCAGTTTTGAGTCGAAACGCCTCGGGTTTTATTAATTGTGTATTTTTAGCCTTGTTTCCCGTTTTTCCTCCTTGTTTTTTCCACTGTTATCATTGTCTCGGGCTGATCTCAAAAATTTGTATCTATAAGATCAATTACAATATAGTATACCATCGGCAACAATGTCCTGCAACACTGCTGAGGCATCTTTTGCGCTCCGGAAGTAATCAACGGGCCGCAAATCGTGATCCAGAGAACGCTCCCGCCTCACCGGTCGCAGTAAAACAAACACCAAAAGCATCAAGATGCTGAGGGAGAATTAGCTACACCTCTGTTGGTTTTCGGTCCGTGTTCGGATTGGACCGGTGACTTGCAAAATTCGCTCCGTGGTTTGCTTATGGGAGAGTGATTCGACAAGGGAACATCGAAATTCAATTGGAGGAGGCACCAATGACATAAGTTCTCAAGCAGTCCCTGCAGCCTGATCGTTGAAATTTTGTGTTTGTCGACCGGTTGAGGCAAGAGTCAGTAGAATTGAGTTCTATCATCTATGATTGGCCAGCTATATCCTTCGTCCTCTATTTCTCGCCGATATAAATGATACGATCATAGAGAAGCTAAAGGCATCTCTTGAGCTGCCGATACTATGTCGTCGAATCCTGGTTAAATCCATACTTTATCAGTGCGAAAAAGAGTACGAAGGATAAAGCTGATCAATCACTGCGGGCCAATTATTGAAACTTATAGACAAAGCTATAGACAAAGACGACAAAAGGGATTAGGAGGGATACTATTGGTGGAAGCAGATGGTGGCAATGGACATAGGAGGTAGATAATGGACTAACTAACGGCAACCCACTAAAGACCCGACAGTTAGCTAGTCCATCATTTTCTTCCTTAGTCTATAAGAACCAACCATGTCAGCCAATAGGATCGCTCCATACTTCCTATGTCTTCTTTGTCTATCGCTTTGCCCATCACTTTCAATTATCGGCCCGCAGAATTAACTTCTCCTTAATCTTCTCTTAACCGGACGAAAAACACAAAATTTCGACAATCAGGCTGCTGGGTCCCTTTGAAGACAAATTGAGTCTGCTTTACACGGTACATATGAATGCACGGAGTGCATTTAAGCTTTTTACTCTCATTTGGATCGCAAATGTCTAATGCCTCAAAAAAATTAAAAACCTTTATGACTGTTTTTCACATATGAACGTGTATACATTGATGGTGGAGAATAAATTGAACAAATGTGCCAGTGGCGATTTTTCAAAGTTTCCTTCCATGGTTTCAGGAGCGTATCACTGAAAATGTTCCCATTAAATTTTAGAGATATTCTTGAGAGGGCGGAGGAAAATCATACACAATTTTGGGAAATACTTATTTATTCTTTTATTGCAAATGTAAAATATGACAGAAGAAAAGTCGCAAATCGATGAACGCGTTATTAGTGTATATCTCCGAAGAAAATACACTATTTTTTTTTTTTTTTACTTTCGTCATTTGAAAATAGAACAGTATTGCAGCTGAATGATAGAAAATATGAAATTTCTCGAAGTCTCAAAGTGGGATTAAATTCAAAACTTCCGAAAAAAAAAATTCAAGGCTGACCTTTCGCTGAAAGTTAATTAGACCATCCATTATTTTTCATTCAATATTTCAGATACATAATTTTGAAAAAAAAACATAGCCTTGATGTAATACTCTATTACACAATGACGGTATATTATCTGACGGTATGAAGTGCATTATGAAGAAAAAAAAGAGTGTAAGAAAAATCACCCATATTTGATTCCGTTTCAGCATTGTGCGTGTCCACGTGGCGTTAGGATTGTCAGGTCTCAAAATATAGTAAAAAGTATAAAACAAAATGGAGGAGGGGAATGATTGAGTACTTTTTTTAACGACTGTGCCTTTTAATTTTAAGAGATAAATGAAGCTTAAGTATATCAAACTATTTATGTACAGACGTGATTAATAACTCGCCGACAAAAGCAGAATCACGCGAGAGATCGCTGAACCAGCCTCTCTTGAAGTTTTCTTTGACCGTTTGGAGTAGGGAAAAGGTGAAAAATCTCAAATTGAGTATGCTCATCTCGCCAAGCACGGGATAGCTGTACAGGACTTATCACTTTGAATTGAAGTTAAAAGCCAATGGCTCAACTTTCGATCCATCAACTCGATCGGGTCAATGTTTGATTAAATGATTTACTATATATTAATCCATTTTCTTTCCAGCCACAGATAAAAACAAGTGTCTCAATTGATGTTTAAGTATATTAAATTGTGCAAACCTATACAAACAAATAAATCCACTGTCTTTACAAAATTGAGGAAAAACGCTTCACCTGAGCTCGGGCGTGAGCCCAGAGTTTGTCGCTCTGCTGGCAAAACAGCATAACTTCACCTTAAGATGAGCCCTGCTTTTCATTCAGTTTCATGATTGCAAGAGCTCACTGAAAAAGAGTTTCTCTTTCATGGCATAACAGAAACTTTATGGTTTTAGCGCCTTGATGCAACTATTCTTGCGCTTCAGATGTCCATGTTGCATATATATGAAATTGAAGGCGTTTTTAAAACTTTTCGCAGTCGAAAAGACACTATAGGCGCATTTCCACCTAGCATCTGTTGGAATTTTGCCTTGATGAGTCGGGGACGCAAATATCCCTCCTTAGTGTGCCACACACTTGCTCGCTAAACAGAGATAGAGTACGAAAAACTAAATAAGGCAATATGAAATTTGTTATTTTAGGTTCCTGCAACTTCATACCACTATGATGAGATTTTTAGTCCCTAAGATTGGAATATTTAACGGTGTTTATTAAAAAGTTGTGTATCACAAGAGCTTCACATCAGCCGTTGTTACCCAGGTGCAATAAAATTATGAAATTGGTTAATCTCATTAACTGGTTGATGTTAACTTTCCGCAATCAAAATGCTGAAATTTTTGCTTTTTTTAAAACCCTGTCTAGAATAAATAAACTCTCCCATACTGCCGTGCTAAGGAAAAACGCCGTATGAACCTTTTGCCGTTGCCAAAATTTCTTTGATGAAACACGAATTTCCCGGTAAACTTAGTAATATTTACCTTCCAATTTTTCAGATAATTTTGTTCGCAATTTCCCTTTAAGTTCCTGAAGATTTCAAGGGAAAATTTTTGTACTTTACCTCAAAGATAAACATTTTATTGAAGCAAATTAGGCAACTCTCGAATGTTCATACGGCGTTCTTCCTTACATGGAGAAAAAAAAACTCGTGCGTGGGACCCGAAGTTTAGGTCATATGTATCTCTGAAGTTTTCGGATTGAGCATCTGAACACTTTAGGTCTAGCTGTCGAGGTTCGGATCCCACATCTGAAACTTCAGTTCTTACATCTGAAATTTCAGTTCTTACATCTGAAGTACTTCAGATGTGAGAACCGAACTTTTTCAGATGTGAGAATCGAAGTTTTTCGGATGTGAAAACCGAAGTACTTCAGATGTAAGAACTGAAGTTTCAGAAGTGTGATCCAAACCTTAGCAGCTGGACCTAAAGTGCTCAGATGCTCAATCCGAAAACTTCAGAGACCCATATGACCTAAACTTCGGGTCCCACGCACGAAGTTTTTTTCTCCGTGTAGCATGGCAGTACAGAGGACCACTGTGGTGTGAGCCCAGACGACGCAAAGGAGGAAATCATACAAGCTGCATGAGATGCTCGATGACTTTTTGCGAGGTGCAAAGCGAGTGGAGAGGAATTCCGTTTTTTTTGGCGGACGGTGACCCGATGGAGTGCCGGCGGATTTCTGTACCGTTTTGCGCGACACGCGTAAAGTACGATTCCGTGAGAGAAAGGCGATCCAGGATATAACGGAGATTGCTGGTTGGTTCGTGAAGATCGGGACGTGGTTATTGCTTACCATTGGACGCACAATGGACCAAGCATGTTGGATTTAAATGAGTGTCAGCTAAAATTCGTCCTACGCTGATACTTGTTCGCATTTCAAAGTAATGCCTTGAATATCCACGGTATATTTATCCGCGATTCGGATTATTCAAGGTATTTTTATCCGCTGTATGTTTATCCGCAATTCGGATTATCCGAGGTATGTTTATCCGCGATTCGGATTATTCGAGGTATGTTTATCCGCGGTTTGTTTATCCGCGGTATGTTTATCCGCGATTCGGATTATTCGAGGTATATTTATCCGCAGTATGTTTATCCACGATTCGGATTATCCGCGGTATGTTTATCCACGATTCGGATTATTCGAGGTATATTTATCCGCAGTATGTTTATCCACGATTCGGATTATCCGCGGTATGTTTATCCACGATTCGGATTATTCGAGGTATATGTTTGTCCGCGGTACGTTTATCCGCGGTACGTTTATCTGCGGTATGTTTATCCGCGGTATTCTTATCTGCGGTATGTTTATCCGCGATTTGGATAACCGCGATAGACTGCAGAAGAATTTTTGATGCACCGAGATGATAAAAGGAGTGAACAGCTAAAAAATAGTGATTCGGGAATTTCTTCGAAAAATTGTAATTTTCTCTCAATACGCTTGAGACGTAAGTACTCATGCTAATGGAACTGTGGAGAACGCAAACCCGCATATAATTCCTTTTAGCATAAATACGCTCAATAAATGTGTCTCAGCATCAGGGTAAAACGTGCATCAAGGTGTGGAAACTCTCATCGTTCATTGCAGCGAAAAAAAAACCAATTTGGGTGAAAATATAGATTCACGGTTTTCAATACCAAACTTATTTGATACTCTCAAAAACATGGGGTCAAATTTCCAGGCCATAATTTTCATAATGGAGAATTTGCACGCACATTTTTTTATTGCTTCATCTGAAAGTGACTAAAGAGCTGATTTTGCAGTATTTTTTATAATTTTTTGGGGGAAATAGTATAAAAGCAGATTTAAAAGTGAGAAAACGCGCCGCCTATAGTGACGTCATCTGGCGGCATTTCCCATTTAAACGCATGTATTTTAGCAGATTAGATAATTTTGTTAAATCTCCTCCAATAATTGTTCAATTTATGAACCAAGGGTATCCTCGAGTTCAGCTCACTTGATAACGTCCATTCAAACACGGAATTCATCAAATTTCAGACACCTGCAAATTCTCCATTGATTTATACATGATTGATAAATTGCTTGATAGTTTTACGAGTTTGAAGTAGAAAACTTGATACCTGCAATCTACTTTTTCACCAGAGGCACTATTTTTGCATTTTACTACATTTTTTATTTATTATATTAATTTATTTTACATTCGTACAATAAAGTCCCATTATTGGGGTTATGGCACATGTCAAAGTACAATGGGTACAATTTTCAAATAGGTTTGGAAACTACATTACCCAATATGGATGAAATCACGTCAGGTACCTACAACATCATAATGAAACTGCTGTTTTATTTAGCTGAGAAAATATTTGCCTTAAAAAGTTCGGCTGAAGTTCGTCCGATAAAATCTTTCGTCATCCGGTTCCAAGAAGGGACATCTGGATCAAGAGCAGTCCTAAAATAAATCCCCCTTATAAATGAATGAGACCCGTCCGGCGAAATTCCATAAAAGTTATGGATGTCTCTCCAAACTTGCTGCACCTTTATTGGATTTGATATTCGCGAGGCCATTCTCTGAAATCCTAACTGCATGCCTCTTTGCATTAAATCAGCGCCGCGCATTACGAGACGACAATGCGGCGATGCGATTTTTGATCTGCTTGTTAATGATTATGCTAAGTGGTTACTGCTCGATGTCAATGTCGCGCGCGGGCTCATCAATTCAATTGAGGAAGCGCGCATTGTTTCCGTCTCCTCAGCTCAGATTGGGATTCAAGTTCAAGACCTGGGAATACTACATTTTGATTAAAGTTGTACGTACTCGTTCCTCCGAGAAATGCTGTAATACAAGAACAGAGGCAGTGACGTATGCAGGGTAAAGTTCTGGGGGGGGGGGACAAATCTCCCACCGGGGAGCCTCCTCCGGAAAATTTTCCCATAAGAGATTTTCCCATAATTTTGGGGAGCTCTACCTCTGACTGAGGGCTCTTTTGGGAAAAAACCTTTTTAAAGATAAAAACGTTTTTGACCCGTAGAACACGCTCCTGGGATCCAGCCATTTATTACTCTTGTATAAACATGCACCCTACACATTACTGCCGTGCGACAAGGAAGAACGCCTTATGAACATTCGAGAGTTGCTAAATTTCCTTTGATGAAATGTTTATTTTTGAGAAACATTTTGAATATTTTTCCTCAACATTTTCAGGAACTTCAGGTGAAATCGCGCACAAAATTATTTGAAAAATTGGAAGGAAAATTTTCACAAGTTTGCCAGGAAATGCGTGTTTTGTCCAAGGAATTTTGGCAACGCCTGGAGGTATTTACGGCGTTTTTCCCTAGCACGGTAGAATAGCATGCACATTACAATAGTTGGCGTGGATTCGTGCTCGCCTACTTTTCAGCCGAATTTTGTCGGCGCGGGAGTAA
>NW_017566682.1:679027-701826 GCF_001854935.1 Bemisia tabaci
TACAACCTCCTAACCCCTCCCCCCCGGTTAGACTCTGCCCTCGTTCATATCGTGGATATGATTACCGAGTGCATCCTAGCACCCAACGTCGAGCTGCAAAAAAAGATGGGAGGATAATTTTTTTTTTATTTTTCAAGGAGCGAAACATTTCCCCGAGCTTCAGGAGTTCTCAAATCTTGCTCAACAAAACCAAGGATATTTTTAGAATAATTTTAAAATTTTGCTGAGGCTCCTGTTATGTCATAAATGTGACAGTGTTTTTTCAAGGCAAAGCCAAACGTATATGTCTTTTCCCAGTGCATCTTAGCACCCAGCACAGAGCTCCAAAAAAGATGGGAAAATTATTTCAATTTTATTTTTCAAAGAGCGAAATATTTCCTCGAGCTTTAAAAGTTCTCAAATTTTGCTCAACAAAACCAAAAATATTTCTAAAATAATGTAAAAAGTTTGCTGAGACTCTTGTTATACCCGTATTATAAATTCGACAATATTTTTTAAAGGGAATGTCAAACGTGTACATCTTTACCCAATGCAAGAATCGGACGTCTGAAAAAAGACGGGAGATGAAAATGATTTTTTTTTTTTCAAGGGGATTCAACTCGAGGTTTGGGGGATTCTCCTAGCTTCAAAGATGGAGGGGGGGGGGTCTAAAGCGGGGAAGAGAGCTTCACGGGAGTATTTTGAAATTGAGTCGTCTCAAGAGGAATTCAGAGTTGTTTCACCGAAATGTTGATCCAATTACAATTTTAAGGGTGGAAAATATGTCAAACACTTATTTCGTGAAATTCCCTCTCATTTCTTGGGAGGGGCCAAACAGATTCCTAAGGAGCATGCCTTCCCCATAGTTCTGCCTTTGGTTGAGTTGCAATGGAAAATCAACAGACAGAAAAAAATATTTCTGGTTTTGGTTACTTGTCTTAAATCCCTGGTAAAAATTGGCGATAAGAGCTGCGTTTCCAAATACCATAGAAATTCTTATCGCCGGCTAAAGAAGGCCACAGAAAATCATATAGCTGGCTGTAGAATGCGGAGAAAATCATACAGCCGGGCTATACGAAGCGATAAAAAATTATGCAGCCGGGCTTCACACTTTATCGCCTGACTGTTGCTTTTTCGCCATCGATTATAAAAGACTATAAGAAATTATGGAAGAAATTCGTGTGCTTTGGAAATCATTAAGTTTGATACGGAACCACTTTAATATTTACAAAACACACATTATATTTTCCTTTAATACATATTTTTTTCATCAATTAAAACGAGAATAATCCATACAGGATGTGCAAACATTTCAAAATCATGAGTTGCATAACGCTGACTCCGCGAGATTAAATATTAGAGCCTAACACAAAGCGGAGCGGCGACGCACTGGCGCCTACAAACCTAGCAGGGATACTTCACGCATTGCGCAACGCTTGCAGTATCCCTGTTAGGTTTGTAGGCGCCAATGCGCGTTTCGCGCTGGCTGCCCGCCTGCTGCACCGCAGCGTGCCACGGCGCTTGAAGGAACTATTTCACACCAGAGGTTTTGCACAGTATCATACGAAACTGAAGGCGCTCTAATATATTAGGAATGGCAGGCATCCATCAAAAGTACGGAACTTTCCTCGTAAAATAAATCAAGATACTACGGCCAAAAAAGAGAGCAGCGGTCCAAAAACTCACTAAGTCCTAGCATCCGTAATTGGTGACGTTTAGCATACTTTATCGCCTGGCTGTGAGCTGCTCAGTTGCCATCGGCTATAAAAGACTATAAGAAATTTTGTAGCCGGCTATAGAAGCTATTGGAAATCTTACAGCCGGCCGTAGGTCTATGGTATTTTGGAACACAGATTCTACTGCCAATTTTTACCAGGGACTACCCTCAGCAAATCTGACCAGAGCTCAGTTTTAAGGCGCGGGACTTAATTAATAGTCTGTATTAAATAATAAAACCATTGTAACATTAAAACTTTATCTGTAGTGAGTTAGTAACGTAGAAATCATGAGAAAACAATAATTTTGGTTGTCGATAGCTAACATTGCCATTGATGCGGCCTGGATGGATGAAAATTCCAGTTTGACCACGCCTTGAAGGTGCTAATCGCAAAACGCGCGAAATAGCCGTCTTGGAAAAGGAATCGGCACGTTACAAAGTTCAAGAAATCTTCGGTTGTTCATGGTCAGCGGATAAGCCTCTCGTTCCAGTGTCCATCCTGCATACTAATGGCTTCTTCAACTTCGGAAACGTGAGTAAGTCTACACCTTTGCATGAGGCCGGCGTGCGACGAATATACTCACAGGGGGCGTAATCCAGATTTCACCCGCGAGTGCTGTCGTGTTAAGGAAGAACGCCGTATGAACACTCGGGAGTTGCCAAATTTCCGTTGATAAAACATGTATTTTTGACGACATTCATGTATATTTTTTTTTTTTGAAATTTTCAGTTGTTTTAGATTAAATTGCGAACAAAATTGCCCGAAAATTTTGGGGGAAAAAATTCACAATGGAGATGTTGCGTGTGTGAGGAATTTGCGATTTGACTGTTTAATCCTATGTAAAAGTTCGCAAGAAACACGATGGTGCCACTGGTTTTCTCTGAAATCGACTCCCAAGCTCAAAAAAAGCTCTCAAGTTGAGGCCAAAATGGAGGGGATATCCCACGCTATCCTGAGAGTCCACCTCTACATCAAGACAAACTCTCCATGCAAAGATAGGGAGCAAATACATTGACAGGGCTGCCACTTTATTTGGAGGCTCTAAAATTGAAAACACGGCGTCGCTGCTAATGTATTTGCTCCCTATCTTTGCATGGAGAGTTTGTCTTGATGTAGATGTGGACTCTCAGGGTAGGGTGGGATATCCCCTCCATTTTGGCCTCAACTTGAGAGCTTTTTTTGAGCTTGGGAGTCGATTTCAGAGAAAACCAGTGGCACCATCGTGTTTCTCGCGAACTTTTACATAAGAATCAACAGTCAAATCGCAAACTCCTCACACATGCAACATCTCCATTTTCGCAGTAAATTCGGCTTTTATCGAAAGAAACTTGGCAACGTCCGAAGACTCATACGGCGTTTTTCCTCAGCACGGCAGAATGGTACCTACACTAGGGTGGCCCAATTATACCCAGCAAAATTTATTTTGCGAATTTTTTTGGTCTTATCCCCTAGAACTGTTCCATTTGATCAAAAAACACTCTCTGCCAAGTTTCAGCCAAATCGGATAATATTAACCCGTGCCGACAGAGCCATCTTTTTTATATGGGATTTTACATTGAAAAACACTTTTTTCCAGAAAAATCCATTTTTCGAAAAATGTGTAATTTCTAGAAAAAATCTGAGGTCATATTCGGCTTCAGCAGGAAAAATTGAGTGGGAAAACATGTATTGGACACTTCAAAAAAAATTTTTACCCCTCGTTATAGCGGCGAAAAAACTGAAACATCTAGCAAACGCTAAAACAGGGTAAAATGACGGTGATAAATCCCAAATAATTACGCACGTCTGCATCCGAAAACGAAGCTCATCATATGGTAGGTGTGTCATGTGTACTTTTTTACGCTGAGTCCGAAAATGCTATCTATTTTTCTCTAATCCAACAGGAATTTCCGGAAAATCGATTTTCTTGTATAAAAAGAGGATTTTCCGGGGAAAACTTATTTTTCAGGAAATAAACCTCAACATGTGACGGATGTTTTATATGTGATTTTCGCCGCTGAGTCCGAACATGATGTCAAAGCTGCTTCTTCACATCGGGCTTTTCCGGAAAATCGATTTTCTTGTATAAAAAGAGGGTTTTCCGGGGAAAACTTATTTTTTAGGAAATGAACGATCGACTTGTAATAGATGATTTTAGTGTGTTGTTTAACGGTGAATTCGGAAATTATAACCGTTTCCCTCCATGCGACTAAGAATTTCTGAGGAACTAAATTTTTCCGGTAAAAAAGGTAATTTACCTGGGGAAACTAGGTACAATCGATTTTCCGGAAAATCCCGATGTGAAGAAGCAGCTTTGACATCATTTTCGGACTCAGCGGCGAAAAGCACATATAAAACATCCGTCACATGTTGAGGTTTATTTCCTGAAAAATAAGTTTTCCCCGGAAAATCCTCTTTTTATACAAGAAAATCGATTTTCCGGAAATTCCTGTTGGATTAGAGAAAAATAGATAGCATTTTCGGACTCAGCGTAAAAAAGTACACATGACACACCTACCATATGATGAGCTTCGTTTTCGGATGCAGACGTGCGTAATTATTTGGGATTTATCACCGTCATTTTACCCTGTTTTAGCGTTTGCTAGATGTTTCAGTTTTTTCGCCGCTATAACGAGGGGTAAAAATTTTTTTTGAAGTGTCCAATACATGTTTTCCCACTCAATTTTTCCTGCTGAAGCCGAATATGACCTCAGATTTTTTCTAGAAATTACACATTTTTCGAAAAATGGATTTTTCTGGAAAAAAGTGTTTTTCAATGTAAAATCCCATATAAAAAAGATGGCTCTGTCGGCACGGGTTAATATTATCCGATTTGGCTGAAACTTGGCAGAGAGTGTTTTTTGATCAAATGGAACAGTTCTAGGGGGTGAGACCAAAAAAATTCCGACATTGCCAAATTTGGGCCACCCTAACCTACACGCACATTCGGCATGTCTCCCCCTCGTATCTTCCTCCAACTTAGAAGGTACCATTATGCTAATCACAAAAGTTTTCACTACATACCCCCTCAGCCTCTAGATTTTAGTCTTATCATATCGATTGCCAAAGTGCGAAACAACGTACTTTTTTGCGGCGTTTCAAAATCTCCGCTCTCGATTGATTTTCTTCGAAGAAAAACAAGCCAATTTTACCAGCTTGACAGAATACGCCTCTAACAGAAGTAACAGAGAAGATAAACCAAGGAAGCTTTCAAGAAATTACGTTTGCTACTTTCCCAAAGAGAAAATAAAGTATGACAGAAAGTCTGCAACGTCGCAAAACACAGATATACGTACTTCCGCACTTTATCCATCGATATAAGACACGTGAAACAGCTAGCACGTGTGAACACACGAGACGGTTGAAACGCATTTCATTTATGCCTCTTTTTTTGCTTTGCTTTTTCGCGTCTCGCTATTTTTGGATAAGCGTTCGATCGCCGAAAACAAGCAAGTAATGCGTCGAGACTGATCCAGTTTGGAGGAGTCTATTCGAGTGGGCTACTCCCGAAACAATTTATTACTCCTCGAAACTTCCTCGATTTGAAATTATCTCGAGATATATCGACGGTGAAACTACCAAACCACGTATCTCGGTTTGCGACGTCGCAGACTTCCTGTCATACTTTATTTTTTAAATGAAAAACTACTTAACGTCCAGTCTTAAAAATATCTGTGATTTTTCCTCTTCGTGCGGAGAAAATTCTGTGAAAATTTCAAGGAATGATATTGATTTGGTCTACTTCAAAAAAATAAAATGCGAGCGTAGATTTTTAAACACCGCAAACGAGATACGTGGTTTGGTAGTTTCGCCGTCGATATCCTCTAAGAGTCCTTGAGATCCCCTTCGTTGGTATAATTAAAGAAGCTTAAAGAGTCAGGGACCAAAACAACCAAAGTGGCTTCGAATCGAATATCTGACATTCTGACCGACAAGCATTTACAGAATTTCAAGTGCATTAAGGACGTTGGTTGAGGATCCATTTAAAATAAACAAAATCCTTTAAACACGAATTAACATTATCCTTGCGAGAAAAGGGATCTTTGTCTTTCAGATCAATTTTTTTAAGAGGGAGATTTTTGTTCAGTAGGATCAAAAATTATATTAAGAGTTTTTAACGGAAAACGCTCTTCAGCATTTTGAAAAGTAAGTTGATCCCTCGTTACATTGACCCGCCTATTTCTTCTGGGGCATTATGGAGCCGGTATGCACGAGCTTAAGATATTGGTCAGCTAATACATTCTAAAAAAAAAATCAGACATCAAATTGAAAAAAAAGATAAAAATCGAGTGTTTACACAGCCGAAGACGAGAGAGATGTATAATCAGGCCTCCTCTTTGAACTTTTTTCCGAATCGGAGCGACATCTCATTGGTAGCCAAGAATGGAGCATCGCGAGTTTACGCCTCGCGCCATCGCGCCTTCAATTACGCAGATGCAACATGGACATCCATCAAGCACGAACAGTTGTATCTCTGCGCCGTAATCAACGCGCGTTCTTTCCCTTGCTCTATTTTTCCATATTGGGCGATGAAGTTAATAGATTTTGAACCGAGGAAAATGTAGGCAGCATGATCTTGCGCGACTCAAAATGTCCTGAAATATCCGTTATTCTTCAAAATTTGTTGCCTGATTTACCCATATTTTTAGTTTCTACTATATCGTGAATAAAGAATCCCAGACATAGCTGTACTCAATTCTTTCTTTTTTTTGGCACTCAAGCACTTTCTCTTCGGACGGTCGCTATTATATTTTTTATCGGTGTATTGATCCGAAAACGGGCATGCTATATAACATGGCACAACACAGCATCACAGCATCTGAAACAATACCGAATATTGAAGTCGTTTTCAAAATTTACACGCATACTAAAGAGATCGGAAAACAGGTGACAAAAAAATTTGTCACGTAAAAAAGTAATGAAGTATGTTATAATTGACCTATAATTTTTTATCACTTATCTCAGAGTAAATGAGACACGTGTCGATACTATAACCTCAATGGTGCGCCATAAAAATGTTATGGACTTCAAATGTGATAGACATCAAACTTATTCCTTCTCGTCATTCGCTCTCTTAATATTGATCATTAAATGAGTTTTAGAATACGCATACTCATTAATCCTGATTGTTGGTGAGCCCTCCGACTATTCAACTGGACCCCTTAAAATATTCATATTGTTGCCAGTTGAATGTATGCATAAGCTCATCTTTAACTTGATAGTTGCATTTGATTCCGGAACTTATAAAAGTACACTTTTAAAAAAAATTGCTTGGATCTATAATCCAGCTCTTAAACAATCTGACAAGAAAAAAAATCTCGATTCGATCGGAGTTTTGCTTGAATTAAGAGTCAAGCCTCTTAATTTAAGCAGATTTCCTCTTGATTCAAGTAAAATCCGATGAATCAAGAATATTATTTCTTGTTAATTTTTTTCCAGAGTTTGGACTCGAGATCCAAGCTACTTTTTTCCGGTGCAGTGTCGATGGCTAAAATATCAATAAAATGCGTATACCCCCAACTGCGACTTTGCGAACTTTCGCTCATGCTACATCATTTTATGAGGGATTTTTCATTAATAGATTTTTAGACAGTAGATCAACAGATTTGTTTGTTTTTATTGTGAGTTTTTTTTCATTCATTCGAAAATATCCATATAACATTTTAAGAAAATATTTTGACTAGCTAAGGATGTTTGTACGAGTTAAGATATTGAAATGTTCCAATGGACGGACGCTTTTTTCCACCTTAGTCATATATATGCAAATCGGTGCTTTTATAAATGGGCCGGAAATAACGGTCCCTTATTGCAATATGTAGTCAATTTGTCAGATTATATTGCAATGTAATACTGTGGCCTGATTGTTTCTTCTATTTAAAAAACTCAAACTTCAATCTTGTATCCGTCATAACAAACATAGCTTTCCCATTAGATTTTGGATTGGCCGCGCTTTTAGATCCCCTCTTCAACGGCTGGTCACATGTCATTATTTACTCTCCCGAAATAGATTTTTGTCCAAATTTTCATTTCGTTGGTATTAGGCCTTCGGAACATCTCCACTGAGCTGCACAGCACAGCGGACAAACACGAGGAAATAAAAGACGGATGTGCGCGTATATCTCGTCGAAATTGCCTGCCAGGGTTCATTCATATCCCGACCCCAATCTTGGCGAATCTCATCAATTTGGGGTAGAACCTAGGTGAACCCGCGGAGATATGGGAGAAAGAGGGGGCGGTAAAGTTGATTTTGAGCAGCTGCGACGCGTCTCCCAGCGACGATGTTGTCCAACTTTCACTGATATTCACTCGATATCCGGGGTCAAGACGGCGGGATGCGTAAGTATTGGCAACAGGGCGGTGCTCTATCCCTCGGGAGCCGGAACAAGGATTCGCACTCATTGTTGTCAATTATGAAATAGAGCGTTTCCCACAGTCTCTTCCTTTCTGTTCGATGTCCCCATCGTCCATCACGACCTGCCTCACTATAGTCATCATACACTGATTTTATCTCTAAATTCAGTGTAGAGTGTATTGCCCTGCTAAGGAAAAACGTCGTATGAGCCTTCAGACGTTGCCAAATTTCCTCTGGCAAATCACTGATTTTCAGGAAAATGTGTGAATATTTTTCGGCCGATTTCTCACATAACTGTGTGTGTAATTTGATGTGAAGTGTCTGAAAATTTCAAGGAGAAATATTCATATTTTTTCCGACAAAATAAACATTTTATTCGAGGAAATTTGGCAACTCTGGAATATTCATACGGTGTTCTTCCTTAGCACGGCAGTGTAGGAAAATGAATCTGGAAAAACAGGTATTTTAAGGTGGATGACCGGTTTTGGCGCAATGCATTCTGGGAAAAATTAATGTATTTCAAATTTTAACCACTTAGGTGGATTTTTTTTTTTTTTTAAATCTACAATTTAGACTGTAGGGGAGACCGGGGCACAGTGACCTGGGATTTTTCCTTTTGCTTTCTCTGCTCTTCCTGAAGAGGTTTCCGAAGATCTGCTATGAGGTAGATCAAGCATTAGGAAATGTTCGTCTCAAAAATCATCCTGCAAACTCTTAAAATGAACGTCAATTCATCGCAGTTCGGGTGTGGAACGTCCCTGACGAAACTTCAAAACTACGTATACTAAATCGATCGTTTCAAAATATTTTGGGCATAATTTCTTTATTATACGAAGAACAAATGAAACCAATGGCTCAAAACTTTTTTTGACTTTTCTCAATCATCCCATGGTATCTTTTATAAAAGTTTCAAGCCGTACCTAATGTTGATTTGCTTTCTTTCGCAAAAATAAATTATGCACGTAAATTAGAAACATGATAATTGAGGTAATGATTTTTTATTTAGCGACCAGTTTTTTTATATTCAAGTCCTCCTTTACTTTATCCTGAAATCTTAAAAGATCTGAATAGTAAGAAAGAAAATTTTCACGTATCTCTTCGAATGTGCTCAGTAATAAAGTCGTGGCGAGCTTTACCTACTCACCTCTATGCACTGAACATTCTTCGCCCCATCAAATTTTGGTACCACAGAATCAAAAATTTCAAATTAGCCAGTTTTACGGATTATTGATCGATCATATTTGGGCTCGTGCAAAGGCGGACCCAGCAATTCGGCAACACCGGTTTCCTCCATTTAAACCAATGCTAAATAATCGATTCTTGTCGGAGCACCTAGCTGGCCCCTCCAAGAATCGATACATTTTCATAGGTTTAAAGGCAGAAAAGACAGTGTTGCCAATTTGCTGGATCCGCCAATGGCTCGTGGATGATTAAGTCAGAGGACACACCGTCAGTTGAAATCAACCGAAGGAAGCGCTCGAAAACTAGTAACGAAACCTATTGATCCGAAGTACTCATAGCAGAGCATTTAATTCTCACTGCTTCGTGGCATGCAATCGCTCATTTAGACCGACAATAATTATTTTACCTCGATAGTGCCGCCGGCAGCGAAAGACAAAATAAGCATTTACGATGCGGAGCAAAACAGAATTCAAGGTGAGAAAACATCCAGCCACACGCCATTCCGTGCCATGAAAGTTACATCCATCACCTCTGCACTGTGCGCTTTCGATTTTATTGTATGTTTACCTTTTCCAATTAAATTTGTATCGAATCAAAATAAATTCCATGAGAATACTTTTCCGATGGACTCGTCGGTAGAATAATTTTACTAGATTGTTGGTGTCCCTCAAAAACAACAGGAGCATTGAGAGGCTTGGAGGACAAGGCGCATAAGTGCAGTTTTTGCTGTTTCGAAGCTAGTGCTTTTCGGGCTCGAAGTTTCAAAATTTTATGGATCCTTTAGGCGGAAAGAAAGTTCAAACTGACTTTTTGATGCTAAAAAATTGAAAAAAGGGAGCAAATTTTTCACAGAATTAAGACTAGTATATTACTTGAATTCATTAATACCTCAATATAATGTATTTAAAAAAACTTTTAAAATTTCAAAATTTGCCGCCATGGCTGTTGTCTGCCTGTTGGGAAATCCGGCCCTGCACGTTCCAAATCCGCAGACTTGAAAACGAAATTCTCATTACTCCTTCAGAGTACATCCGAAAGAAAGGCTAAAATCTATACGACCCACGAGGCCAAGACGAAATATCTATTCGTTGCGCGTCGGTCCCCACCCCTGCGAAAAAATTCTAATCCTGTTTTCTGCTGAAGCTAGCCGCTCCAGGCTATTTACACGGATTAGCAATATGCTCGCACAGGGAGTATTGTATTCTAACTTGCATTGTTGTCACTGAGTGCAATAATGTATCAAAATGACATTTCGTGGCGGGCAAACGTCGCCTTTGAAGGATCGTCGTGGCTGTACACTCGAGTTGTTCTAAAATTGAGTCGATTTTTACGCGAGGGCGTAAGTATTTTGTAGCGTTTCAAAATTACCGAGAATAGTTCATTTTTGTAGGAGCTATCGTGCGAGAAATATTTCAGAACTTTCACCTTATGAACCACCAACTTTATTATTAGTAAAATTTATCATTCATCCTTACAAAATGAACATTGCAATTTGAGAGGTTCCACTTGACCTTCCAGCCAAAAAAAAAGTTTCAATACCGTTTTGCATCAGCTTTCTGTTGGATCGGTGCGTGCAGAATACGGTTCACTATCTGCATCCATATGGGTGCCAGATTGATTCAACTATAACTCTTGGAAACACACTCACCAGGAAGAAAGTGCTCAAAATTTCAGGATAGATTTTAGTGTATTCCTACGAAAAAAATCGCCTTCATGTGATAAATCAGGCTAAACGAACTCCTGTAAACAGAAATAATGGTGCTTAAGCCAGGAGGATGTATCGTATCGTTAGCATCATCGTAGCGTAACGTGATCTTTTGATACGACTATTCGAACGTAAATGAACCAGCTTTTGCCTATCTTGTTATATGAAGGCGAATCTGTCTACTTTAAAAATCCATGAAATTACGAGATCATTATGTATAATTCTAACGCAACTTTTTGACCCTTCTCTCCTTTTTTACGTATTCATATCAACTCTCTTACACTCCAAAACTCCACGGTTTGGCTCATGCGCGCGTCCCATTTGACCTCTTGTAAAATCACCCTCCTGTAGTTGAACGTGTTGTGATTTGATGGTTGAATTTTACAAATTAGTAAACGATGTGAATACCAACCCTCTCACTATTGACTGAGGGATTGCTCTCTGGAGAATACATTGGCTATAGAGGGATGACGCCATTCACCGCCTAACGCATACCACGGTTCTTAGTTCGAGAAAATGTAGAAGGATCTTCTACATTGAGTTGCAATAAAACTGCAAACATTATTCACCCCTAAGAAAGTTAAGAAACCAAGGTATACCATGTCTAACAAACGTAGCGAAGACTTTCGTTCGCCGTTATTCAAAAGGCGCAACATTTCTATTTACATTGGACGTACAAACTATGAGTGTTCCAAAAAAAACTGTGAATATGTTGTGCTTTTAGCCATAAAATACCTCATCACCGCAACAAAGCTCTGTGACATGACATTTGTACTAGCTGACCCTTATTCTTGACTTCGATTGAATGGGTCAGTTGCGCTGGTCATAGAATCGTGTTGTGATGCTTTATTCTTGCAAATCAACTAAAAATAATAATCCTGGTCAAAATTGGCAGTAGAATCTGTGTTCCAAAATACCATAGACCTAAAGCCGGTTGTAAGATTTCCAATATCTTCTGTAGCCGGCTTCACAATTTTTTTTAGCCTTTTATAGCCGATGGCGACTAAGCAACAGCCAGACGATAAAGTTTATGCTAAACGTTACTAAATACGGATACTAGGATTTACTTAGTTTTTGGACCACCGCTCTCTTTTTGTGCCGTAGTATCTTGATTTATTTTGCGAGGAATGTTCCGTACTTTTGAAGGATGCCTGTCATTCTTAATATGTTGGAGCGCCTTCAATTTCTTATGATACTGTGCAATACCTCTGATGTGAAATAGTTGGTTCAGACGCCGTGGCACGCTGCGGCGCGGCGGGCGGGCAGAGAGTGCGAAACGCGCATTAGCGCCTACAAACCTAACAGGGATACTTCACGCATTGCGCAATGCGTGAAGTATCCCTGTTAGGTTTGTAGGCGCCAGTGCGTCGCCGCGCCGCTCCGCTCTGTTAGGCTTTAATATTTATACTCGCATAGTCAGCGTTTTTTAACTCATGATTTTGAAATGTTTGCAATGTCTGCATTGATTATTCTCATTTTAATTGATGAAAAAACATATGTTTTAAAGGAAAATATAAAGTGTGTTTTGTAAATATTAAGGTAGTTCCGTATCAAACTTAATGATTTCCAAAGCACACGAATTTCTACACAATTTCTTATAGCCTTTTATAGCCAATGGCGATAAAGTGTAAAGCCCGGCGATAGGAACTGTAGCCCGACTGTATACTTTTTTATAGCTTCGTATAGCCCGGCTAAATTATTTTCTCCGCTCTCTACAGCCAGCTATATGATTTTCAATAGCCTTCTTTAGTCGGATATAAGAACTCCTTTGGTATTTTGAAACGCAGCTCCTATCGCCAATTTTTACCAGGGAAGATCCGCCCAAACAACAACTTTCGACATTGAATATTAACCGAGATATCGCGCCTTGAAGACCTCGATTTATGACGTCATTCACCGCGGTAGTGCATACCAGTTTATGCACTACCGCCATGGATGACGGCAAACCCCTACTTTTCAAAGGACGATATCTCGGTTAATATTCAACGTAGAAAGTTGCCGTTCGGACAGATCTTCTTATTTTTGGCTAATCTACAAGAATTAGGCATCAAAACATAATTCTGTTACCAGCGCAACTGGCCCATTGGCAGAGAAAACCGTCAGCTTCTGGAGGTGAATCCTCATGGGAGGTTTCACGATAACTGGAATAGTTTCGTCGCCGTGACAGACAACACATTTTTCTGTCATATTTTTAGTAGTAATGATAATCACTCGAATTTTTTTGCATTTATCTACACAGAGTTACGTGTTATAACGCTTTTAAAAGGTTTATCGCTCTACTTTTCAATTTTACTTAATATAGAGATGGCCGAAAATGTGCTGTCTGTTACGCTGACTTTTTACCGCGTAAATCATTAGAAAGCGTTATAATACGTAACCTTTTGAAGATTAATGCGAAAAAATTCGAGTGATCATCATTTCTACTAAAAATATGACCGGAAAAAGTGTTGTCTGTTACGGCGACATAACTATTCCAGCTATCGTGAAACCACCCTCATGCTGAATATGACCTCATCCGAAAAACGGTCAAAGCGGATTTTTTACTCTAAATCTGACAATCCTGGTACTACCTTGTGGCTAATTCATTATCCTGTCTCCCACCCCTCCGCTCTATCATCCACGTCCAGCGGCTCTCCGGTTTCTCCCCGGGCTCCGTAACCGCTTATTTTTAAGTTTTCTCCTCCTGATTATCAACCCTTTCCCGTGCAACGACGCCAGGTTACTCTAAAACCCCTCCACGCCGCATGGAAATTGCAGGGATTTACAAGCCAAATTTGACAACGCCGGATCGTATCCTTCTTCCGGTCGGTTGTTGTCTCCCTTCGTCGTTTTTTACACACGCGCCGGGCATCATTTCCGAGCGAGGTGTCGATGGCAAAATCATTCCTTTGCTCCATATTTCAATACCCGCTGAGGCACCGGAGGGGTTCCTTTTGTGGCTCGGGGAGCAAACTAGGTCCGTGCTTGGGTTCGTTTGTCAGTGAGCTAATTTTTTGTTGGATAAGTGAGGATCACCTCCTTTCTTTTAAGGCCGAGCTGTCACCGGCTGGTAATTTTTCACTCCCGGAAAGAGGGGCGTTATTTTTAGGTGAGTACATTAATAAGTAGCTAGAGGAATGAGTGAGTGTCTCATCTACCGTTATTGAATGCTTCCAACGTCTTGGTGTGGATGCAGAGATGAAATATATTGGAGTCTGCATTGACTGTAAATCCAGTATTGAAGTGTAACCGAGTGGGACAAACCTACGATGGAACTCCCAAACTGCACGTATCTCGGTTTGCGACATTGCAGACTTCCTGTCTTACCTTTTTCTTTAGATGGTATACTGCTCAAAGCAGGGCCGGATTAAGGGGGTGGCCACATGGGCCGCAGCCCATGACGGCAAATCTATAGGGGGTGGCAAATTTTGCAATTTTTTAAATGTAGGTATAAAAAAAATTCGTATTTAGAAAAAAAAATTATAAACGAGAAAAGGCGACAAAATCTCCGATTTTCTGAGAGTATAGTAATTTCTACTTTTGTCGTCTTTCAGTGATATAAGAAGCAGCCTCTTTAATTAGTCGAGTTAAGAGAGAAACCAAACATGCAATTTGGCCTGGAACGGCGCGACTTACCCAGAGAAAAATGATGACGAGGACTTGAGATGAAAAGGAGAAGCCCTCGGCGCGGCGATCGGCATGTAACACATATTAGCGCCTCCAAGACTGCACGAATACTTCACGCATTGCATCAAACACAGTGCGGTCATTGCGGACAGCGTGGAAAAGATAGCGCCTACAAGAATGCATGAATACCTCACGCATTGCGGCAAACACAGTGCGATCAGCGTGAGACGCATAGCGCCTACAAGACTTCGTAAATACTTCACGCATTGCGTCAAACACAGTGCGGTCTGCGAGGCGCATAGGCGGAAGTTTAAATCATTAATCCACGTTTATGTTTGTTCTTTCATCATTTTTTCGTTCATTTCTCATGAATGGAAGGCCTTGTCCACACAGAGATAGGTTTACGAAACTTAACTTTCGCGCAAAGTTCCGTGAACTTTTGCTAGTAGGTTTGACAGGGTTTCCCCAAAAAATAAGTTCAACACCAGTAAACTCGTCTTATGCACCCCTCCCCCGCTGGCACGTTCATTTGATGGTTTTCATTGATGTTTCAAAACGAATGAGAAGGAGGCCTCAAAATACTAGCGGCCCATGGGCGGCAAGTAGGTAAATCCGGCCCTGGCTCAAAGTCAATTCTTTAGAGGAGGTGCCATGATTTTTCTTCTCCGTGCGAAAACAATTCGGAGCAAACTTCTAGGAATGATGCTCATTTGGACCGAGTTTATCAGAAAGGAACCAACCCACATTTCCGAAAAAATCGAGTTAAGAATGTTTTTGAGTTCCACTGGTCGTTTATTTCCTCCTGCCAAAATCCGGAGGTAAAAAAAAAAAAAAAAATTGATATGTGAAAAGAGGGGTTAAAGTTTATTTTCTACATTGAGCCTTATGCAGGCATAAAACTTCAAACCTCTTTTTCTCATTTTCAACGTAATGTGGGTTGGTTCCTTTTTGATGAACTCGGTCCATTTGCTCTCTTTTAAAAAATAAACTGGGAGCGGAGATTTTTACTCATTGCAGCTAGATACGTAGTATGGGATTTCACCGTAGGAGGAACATTGTTTGTATAACATTCCGCAATTACGAGGAGGAACTAAAATTTCTTGCTCTTCCGTAAAAGCTCTTATGTGCATAGGGAAAATAATGGTATATATGTTGCTTCTAGACCAAGCCAGAAATTTTCGTTCCTAATTGAAAAATGCAGTCCATTTCATTGGGAGACTCCTCACAATTTTGTGTTCAGTCGTTGAGAGATTGCCCGGTGAAATTTTTTTTTTTCACGATCAAATGGACGTATTTGAATAAAAAGAACTATATCCATTATGACGTGAACCCTGAGATACATAAGAATACATGCATGACGGAGCTCATGTCACAAAATGGGTGCGGTTCCTTTTGATTTAAATGCGTTAGAATTTCGAACAAACCTGCATTTAAACAATAGTGGCCGATACAGCGTAGATAGATGACTGAAGTCGATGAAAAATTCGTATCTATATCTGATCGCGACGCGACGTGGCGAAACTCTGCTCATTTTTCATATTTTATTAAATGGGAATCACCCAACAATTTTATTTTTAATTTTTTATGAATTCCTTTCACTAGTTCAAAAATTTCCCTACACTTCCTCTTTTATCGCACGGCAGTCTGTATCTTGCTCTATGGGTGCTAGAACGCGCTTTAACGACGTGACAAGGATGACAACACTTGGATACAACTATTCCGCCTCGAAGGATATCCATGTTGCGTACCTCGAAATTGAAGGCGCGCCGGCATTCTTTACATTCACGCAAACATGACACTCGTTTTTAGGTATGCAATACGGATATCCTCAGAGGTCGAATAGTTGCATGGAGGCGTTGTCATCCTTGTTACATCGTTGAAGTCGCATTCTAGCGGCCTTAAAACAAGATACATACTGCCCTGCGACAAAAGAGGACAGTATATTTGAGAAATTACGCATTTACCCTAAGTCGTTCCTCCTAAAATCTTATTCCATTCATTGTTTAGAGAAAAAATATTATTGAAAAATAATGACAAAACTTGAAATAATTACATGTGGGAATCGAGGATGATTGATGTAACCAAGCCGACGTTTTCGGATATTTTCTGAAAGACACTTCCTCTGAAAAACGATGACTTAGACGTATTTCTGCCAAACGGAAGTATTAACGAGTGGAAGAAATGGGGTGTGCCCCAGAAAGCTGCATAAGAACCAATGTTAAAGTGGGCCTGATTCCCTTTGGAGAAATGGAAAAACGGGATTTTCTGTGAAACGGAACCACGCGCCAACTGCATGCGGCACTCATGAGCCGTGGGAATGGCAAAAGAGCGTTGTGTAGAGGGCTCATGAGTTAAAGCCAAGCAAGAGCGACAACGGAGACGGCTTCGTTGCCGCTGACGTCACTGGCGCTTTATGATTCCCATTCATTTTTACGGCCCTAGACTAACGAGCAGACCCCTTCCTTCTTTCCCACCTGTCTCTGATTCCGTTCGGCAGAAATGCATTCACATGTGTAACCATTTCCTTTGTTTTACGGAAATTTAGCGGCTTGAAAAGTACACATTACCTATCCAAAAATTAAGAACAAAATCGATGGAAATTTTCCGGATGTAAATTTCATGAAACAAGCGTGTCAATCAGTGCTCCCAATTCCCGGAACTATAATTCCGAAATCTGGAACTTTTGAGATTTTCCTGAATTTTCCCGGAACTTTTGAAATTCCCAAAATATTCCGGATCTTTTGCATTTTGCTGAACTTTCGCGGAACCTAGAAAAGATCTTGAAGGGACCCCGGAACTTTTGACGGTCATGGAGTGGGAGACGCTGGAACAAAAAAGTTCCGAATCCCGGAACTTTTGACGGACTTGAAATGGGAGCACTGTCTCAATGCCTCAGCAACATCAGACGGTAGCTGGGCGGTTTTGAATTCCCATTCCCACTCTTCGATTACCGTTCCGGTGGCGCCTACACGGGTGGACATTCAGACGCACGCCGGAGTACGCTGTACGCAATATTAGTCACACAGACCACTGACCAATCGTTGCAAAACCCGATAAGAAAAATTACCCGTTCTTTCCCACACTTTCAAAGATCTCTTCCGGATCAAAAATCCGGAAGAAAAAGCCGGAAAATCGATGCGACCCGAACCCAGTGCAAATGAGTCAAGGGTGGCGCCTAGGCGCTTTGACATTTCAATTTCCAGCGCACCGGAATTAGGAATCCGAGTCTTGCAGACAGGTCGTTCAGCCCACATACAAAACCCTTGGTGTACTTTTCCCACACTTTCAAAGATTTTTCCCCGCCACCGGAAAATCGATGCGACCCAAACTGAGTTCGAATGAGTGATGGGAGACCGCGGCTGGCGCCCGGAGAATTCTGCCGCACTGAGAAAAAACGACGTATGAACATTGGAAGGTTGCCAAATTACTCGAGAAAGAATATTTATTTTTGAGGAAATTTATGCGTGCCATTCCTTGAAATTTTCAGATTCCTTAGATTTAATTCCTAATAAAATTCTGAGACAACTTTGAAGAAAAAAATTTACAAATTTCCCGGAAAATTTGAATATTAAGAGAGGAAATTTGGCAACGTCTGCTGGCTGATACGGCGTTTTTCCTTAGCATGTAGAATTCGTGTGTTTACCTTGGGGAGCCAGGGTCGGCGGCGGTCGCGAAAAATGAATAAAAATAACCGTGAGTCACTCGCTGCACGCAATCATGGGATTCCGTTCTCGAGGTTGCCAAGTTTGGCAGTGGTTCTTGTAGTAAGGAACGGTGAAATGTAGCTTTTAATGCTCGGTTTGGAGGTTTTACAGTCGGACCCATTCACGACTACCGGCTTTTGTGGATTACCGGCGCCCGTGCCACCTGCGGCCAAAGCCGGGCAGGTAAAACACCTCTCCGTCTTCCCTTTCAACCGCTGTCATACCGTGCGTAGTGCGTAATGCGTGCATTATGTGGCATTTGCGACGGTGCGGGATTTGGGCTGACGTCATATTGATGGCGAGAGTATGGAAATGCGTTTTGCGATGGTTTTCTGGTCGCTGCGCTTCAAATTTCCTTGTTAACTTTTACCAGTTCCTGCATTGAGAAAATGCAAATGAGGGGCCCGGAGAACAAGGCGCATAAGTGCAGATTTTGAAAAAAATGAGATATTAATGGTTCCAAGTACAACAGGACTGCATTTTGCAATTTGGAACTATAAATTCTGGCTCGGTTTAAAAACAAGGTATGTGCCATTCGTTTTCCTGTGCACATAAGTCTTTTTTCAGATGAGCCAGAATTTATAGTTCCAAATTGCAAAATGCAGTCCAACTAGTCTTAATCCATGTTCTGTGAAACATACGCTCCCAAATTCCGATTCTTAAGCATCAAAAGGTCAGTTGGAATTTTCTTTCCACCATGAGGATCCATGTAATTTCAAAACTTCCAACGCGTATTTCTCGAAATAGTAAAAACTGCACTTATGCGCCCTGTCCTCCAAGCCCCTCGAATGGACCAAGTTCGACAAGAAGGAACCAAGTTTTTAATCTATTTATCTAATTATAATTTTTTTTGGAAGGGGGAGGGGGATAAAAATGGGGTGTGCTATTCGTTGCTTAGAGGAATGCCGTGAAAATCTTTATGAATTTAATTGGTTTCGTTGTTTGAGTATACTGGTTTATAACGGCACCACAAACTGTGCACGAAGTTTCTGCATGCCTCTGCGCACTCTTTTCGCTATTTATGCGTTCAAGAGGAGGAACCAAGTTATGCAGATTAAAAAAAAAGTCTTTGATTTTTGTAGCATTTTTTCGGATTTAGGGGTACAAGAAAAAACAGTCTTTGTGTTTCAATCATGGTGCACACATTTTACACTTTTACGTAGGGTCTATACACTGAAAGAAAAAAGTATCATAAATCGGACGTTAGAATTTCTCCTCGCGACTGTCGTGTATACGGGTTGCCTCCACAGCCCCTGAAAACTATGTGCTCTCAACAGCTCCTGAAAACTATGTGAAACTATATGAAACTTTCGCAATAAACAGAAAGGTCCTCTCTCATTTCAGACCATGGTGCAAATTTGCGACGAGCGCTCTGAACAGTGTAGAAATGTTGACGTCACATGAGGCATCCAGGTATTCCAGGTCGGATGGGTGCTGCTCAACTCTGCCGCGTTAAGGAAAAACGCCGTGTGAACTTTCAGGCGTTGCCAAATTCCCTTTAATAAAACGTAAATTTCCTGGTAAAATTCTGAATATTTTCCTCCCAATTCTTCAGATTATTTTGTTCGCAATTTCACCTAAAAATTCTGAAAAAGTAAAGGAAAAATATTCATAACCTTCCTCAAAAATAAACATTTTATCAAAGGAAATTTGGCAACTCTCTGTTGTTCATACGGCGTTTTTCCTTAGCACGGCAGAACTGCTCAGTGCTCACCCACCACCTGCGTTTTTCAACCGAGCCGGGAAGGTAGACAGATGGGCAACCCAAAGGCGCAAGCGTCGCTGCCGCACACACGGCATAATTCGTATAAATTCCTCTGCACCAAAAGCGGGATAATTCTGAGTATCCCCTGCGATCACGTAACGTCGCCGAAGGTGCTATTTGTAGTCCTCTATTCCTGATTGCCACTGCCACTGCAACTCCCCCCGCTCGTCCTTCTTCATCCCCCAAAATAGCCAGCTGCAACAGTCCTGCACCCCGTCGCCCACGCGCTAGCTTCCGTGTTGGGTAAACCGTTGACGAAAAGGGATGCGGCGCGTGCCGAGCTACAAATTTTACGATGGGGTTTTTTTTTTCACTTTTAAAACCGTTAGGGGACTACACAAATTAAAATTCACAGCAAGTTAAAATTGGTAAAAACACACTCACTTGTGTAAAAATTGTTTTTAAGATAACGGATTTTATGCAGCCGTTATTTTAAAAACAATTTTTACGCAAGTGAGTGTGTTTTTACCAATTTTAACTTGTTGTTTACGATGAGTGACTTCTGTTTCGAATCCGCGTTGGTGATGAGTGGTGCTATTTGTTCTGACTGTAGCGGTGGACTATTCCTCTGAACAATAAGTAGAATACAATTCGGCGGTGTATGTCGGCAATCACATATCTCGTTTACCGTGCGTGTCTGAAAAGCTCCGCCTCTATGTTATTTTTTTTAAAAGGAGAACATATTGACATCATGCCTTGGAGTTTTTGCAGAATTTTCTTCGCACAGAGAGGAAAAATCATGGTAGTTTTAAAGAATTGCCGTTGAGCAGTTTTTCGTTTAAAAAATAAAGTATGACAGGAAGTCTGCGACGTGGCAAACTGAGTTGTGTGATTGCCGACTTACACCGTCGAATTTTAAGATAAAACGACGCACGATAAATACGTCCCCTTCCTCCCCACGAACTGTCCTCTTTGTCGAAGGGCAGTCTGCATCTCTTTTCACCGGCGCTACAATACGACTTCAACGATTTAGGAAGGTTGACAACGCCAGGATACAACTATTCGACCTCGGAGGATGTTTGTGTTGCATACTTCAAAATTGAAGGCGCATTGGTATTCCTTACGTTCATCACGAAACATGACGCGACGCGCGGTGATGATTTGAGGTGTCATCGGGCAGGAGAAATCTAACCCTCAAGAAGAGTTTTCAAATAAGAAGAGGATACTACTATTAATTACTATTACTGACAACACGTTGTTTTCATACCTGCTTTCGTAAATAGAACCGATCTGTTTAGAAACGTCCTACAACTACGATGCGAGAAGTGAGATGCGGAATGCAACTATTCTTCCCTTAACAAATAGGAGGTTAGAAAATTCATAGGGTAGTTTATCCTCCTTTCATTTCAAAACTCTTCTTGTAGATAGATTTCCTCCGCCTAATGACGTCCCATTATTGTCGTGCGTTGCGTTATACTTCCGTGAACGAATAGGATATCAGCGCGCCTTCAATTTTGAAATATGCAACACGGACATCCTTCGAAGTCGAATAGTTGTATCCAGGCGTTGCGTTGTCATCCTTGTTAAAGTGTTAAAGTCGCGTTCTAGCGCCCGTAAAGCGAGGTACAGATTGCTCTGCGACAAAAGAGGACAGCATATCGGAGGAGGCAGTCGCATCTTTCGTCGTTTTAGACATTGTCAAAATATTCTTGCACTCTCGCACATTTGATGACTTTTCCACGAAGTATAGTCTGCAAACATATTTGAATAGGTATTGCAAAAGTGAAAAGTGGCAAAACGAAAAATGATAAAAATTATCAATTCTTAGAAAAGAAACATTCTTATGAACATAAAAAAAACAACATAAAGGCACTCATAACTCGGCTTAATTAAATTATTGAAATAGAGGCACGAAAAATACCTAATGAGGCCGGAAACACTTGCAAAAATATCTTATAAACAGGGCCGGATTAAGGGAGTGGCCACATGGGCCGCGGCCCATGGCGGCAAAATTAGGGGGCGGCAAATTTTGCAATTTTTTTAAATGCAGGTACAAAAAAATCGGATTCAGAATAAAATTACGAACAAGAAAAGGTGACAAAATCTCTCATTTCCTGAGAGTTCATTAGCTTCTAATTTTGTCGTATTTCGGTGATACAAAAGACTGCGCACCTTTAATTAGTTGAGTTAAGAGAGAAACCAAACACGTAACTTGGCCTGGAGCGGCGCGGCGCAGAGAGAAATGATGACGAGGACTTGAGATGAAAAGGAGAAGCCCTCGGCGCGGCGGTCGGCATGTAACACATATTAGCGCCTACGAGACTGCATGAATACTTCACGCATTGCGTCAAATACAGTACGGTCAACAGCGGTCGGCGCGGCGTGAAACGCACAGTGCCTACAAGACTACATGAATACTTCACGCATTGCGCCAAACACAGTGTGGTCAGCGCGGTACGGCGCGGCGGCGGAAGTTAATCTTTCTTAATTTTTTAGTTCATTTCTTACAAATGAAAGGCCTTGTCCACACAGAGATAGGTTCACGGAACTGAACTTTCGCGCGAAGTTCCGTGAACATTTGCTGGTAATGTTGACAGGGCTTACGCAGGAAATGTGTCCAACACGAGTGAACGCGTATTATGCTCCCTTCTCCCTCCGGCCGCGGCACATTCACTTGATGGTTTTTATTGATGTCTCAAAATGAATGAGAAGAGGGCGGCAAAATACAGGCGGCCCATGGGCGGCAAGGAGGTAAAGCCGGCCATGCTTATAAACTACAAATACCTAGTAGATAAAATACTCATTAAATTAAAAATATTCAAAAAATAGAAATGACGTTTTTGAAAATGTGATCCAATCAGCACTCGTG